>PVKS010006221.1:0-50225 GCA_004027875.1 Aplodontia rufa
TCCAAAGCAGTTTGTCTCGAAGTCATTGTCCAATCTTATTTTAAACATTTCTTCTGAGTAGTGGTTAATATATTTGGTTACTTGACAGTAAACCATTGTTATTCTCATAAAACATTTTGCTGAATAGCAAAACGGCCTAGATTCTGAGGCCTTGAGCCATTTTTCCCCCCTAAGCTGTTAATTTCCAGATCATTATTGCAGTAACTTTTCCTGCATTCCAGGGAATGTATAAAACTTGTACTAAAAATGATAATTGAGCATTGGGCATCTTGACATAGTTGTCCTCAAGAGGGCCAGAATTCCATGGAATAATTATAAAGTTTGAGATGAGAACCAGATAAATAGCAGCTGATCCCAGGCAGAATCCATAAGAATTGGAAGCTTATGTACCCACATCTATCTTAATTAAAAACTGAGCCAACACTGTGATGTTAGGATAAGTGGTCCAACCCAGCTGTGCTTCATCCAGCCCTTAGGGTTTTGCTCATAAACAGGTTAAATAATATCAACCATTAAACAAGGATAAATGTAAAAAAAAAAAAAAAGAAAGAAAGAAAGAAAAAAAGAAGGGCTGGAGCGGTGGCTCAGTGGTTTCGGTGCTTGCCTGGCAAGAACGATGACCTGGGTTCGAACCCCAGCACCACGTATACAACTAAGTGTTGGAGCAACGAAGGCCACGTGAAAAGCTAAATAAAGTTGTTTCTCTCTTAAAAAAAGAAAGGTAAAAACAATAGAGACCTTTGATAAGATTGTATCCAGAGCCAGGTTCACTGGTGCACAGCTGTAATCCCAGTGGCTTAGGAGGCGGAGGCAGGAGGATTGTAAGTTTGAGGCCAGACTCAGCAACTTGGCAAGGCCCTAAGCAATTTAGTGACACCCTGCTTCAAAATAAAAAGAATAAAACAGCCTGGGGATGTAGTTCAGTGGTTAAGAGTTCCTGAGTTCAATCCTCAGCACAAAAAATTTTTTTAAAAGACTACATCCAGAGTGATTTTTTTTTTTTTTTGATACCAGGGATTGAACCCAGGGGTGCTTAACCACTGAGCAACTACATCACCAGCCCTTTTTTATTTTTTATTTTGAGACAGGTTCTTGCTAAATTGCTGACGGCCTCATTGAATTGCTGAGACTGGCTTGAACCTGTGATCCTCCTGCCTCAGACTCCCCAGCCACTGGGATTACAGGCATGCACCACCATGCCTGACAACAAAAATGTCATTTAAAAAAATTTTTTTTTAGACCTTGACCATCATTTTCTATCCCTGTCTTGGGATTTGGCAGCTCTACAGTCATGACTACCCTGGCTCCTGTTTGCAAAGGGGTCTCTAGGGGGTTGGAGCAGTGGCTCAGCATGCTTGCCTGGCATGCTCAGGAACCTGGGTTCGAACCCCAGCACCATATACAACCAAGTGTTAGAGCAACAAAAACCATATGAAAAACTAAATAAAACTGATTCTCTTGTTTTCTCTCTCTCTCTCTCTCTCACTGTCCCCTCCCTCTTTTTTTTATTTGTTGAATATGGACTTACAACTAAGGGGGAATCATTATTAAACAATCAAGAACAAATGTATATTCACATATTTAGCCAAGGCTGATGCCATTTCATGGTTTCCCCCCTTATGTTCCCGATGATTTTATGTTTTCCCCAATTGAACCCCTGTGTTAAATGGACTTCTCGTGGAGGTCGGAAGTTTCCCCCTGAGTTGATTCCCCCATACTCCCTCCCTAGGTATCCTTCCTATTCCCTCCCCCCTCCCTGTCCTCCTCCCTACATCTCCAGGTATCCTAGGCAAGTTTCCCCCGTTTGTGTAAAAATTCATACCTGTTGAGGTTATTATTAGCTTAGCCATCTATCATGCTGTTTCCAGTTGTATTCTAAATGCCACAAATGATAAAAAACATTCGGCCCTTGAGTCTCTGAGATTATGATACTTCACTCAGCATAATTTTTCCCATTTCCATCCATTTGGCTGCAAAAAAAAAGAAGAAAAAAAAAAGAGGGGTCTCTAGTATGACTTCCAAACCAGGGATCACTGACAGGCAGATAGTGTTTGCCTCTTTCCTGGAGTGCGGCACAGCTCTGCAGTGACCAACTGTAGGTGCAAGCCCCAAATAGCTGTAGTTAGGCTCCCTCGCTGAGACTTCCGGCAGGCCATGTTATGTTTTCAGCGTGTAGCCACAACTGGGAATGCGGTTAGTCAAGGCCTGACACACTTTGATTCAGAGCATATGCAGGTCAAATGCAACCACTTGTGAGCATGCGTCCATGGACCTAACCTGTTGGCAGTGTGCCTGCTTTGTCTGCACTGAGAAGAGGGCCTATGAAAGTGGGGAGCAAAATGGAACTGGCGAGCGGCTGAAGCTGGACCTGGTGGTTCGCTAATGCCTATTGCTATACCGAATAAACCTGTCTACCATTCCAACTGCGTCTGGCATCTTCTTCCCCCCGCCACGAACTTGAATCTGTTTCCTGAGCCTCACCCTTCTGCAGCTGGCTTAGTGAGCAGGATTCAGTGCAGGTGAGGGATGCATCTACCCAATGGACGGGAGGGACCTATGGCCACCGAGCAGCATGTTGCACACGGTTGCCACGGTCCTATTAGCATGGAGTCCTATGTAGAGTTGGGATACGGAGGAAGGGTTCCCTGTGAGCCTAGAGACCTCTGGCAGACATGAATCCGGCAGAGTGGACTGTGAAGGAAGCAGCAGAGCCCAGGCAACAGCCTGCAGCTGAGGACAAAGATAGCGATGGCAGTACAGATGAGACAGAGATATCGCCTGAGGAGCTGTGTGCGTAGCTGGTGTGGCAGGGAGATATATGCTTCTTACAGTTTCGAGAGCAAAAATGGATGCAGCTCTACCAGAGACTGTCAAAATGAGGGAGTTGCAAGATAAGGAAGAGGCCTTGGAAGTCAGAGCACAGTCGATGGAGGAGGATCTCTGTGTTTTGAAAATACCCTTCAACCTCCCCATGGTGCTGATGGAGTCCAGGGAGGAGGGGGAAGATTAACACTGGAAGCCGGGGCTGGAGCGATGGCTCAGCAGTTAAGGTGCTTGCTTGGCATGCGGGGGTACGTGAGTTCAAACTCCAGCACCATGGCACAATGAAATGTCCGAGCAATGAGGGCTACATGAAAAACTACAAAAAAATAAAATTGATTCTGTTTTTCTCTCTTACTCACCGTCCTTCTTTCTGTCTTAAAAGAAAAACAAAAAACAGTAGCTGCTGATGAGTCTCATTGGTAACCGCAGCCCAGATAACCAAGTTCACCAAGTTCCACCTGCCAAGCAGAGTTGGTGAACGTGGGAAAATAATTTGGACAGAGGCCAAGAGAGCCCCTGGCCACTTTGTTGTTATGCCTGTGAGATTTAGAGGTGCTGGGAGCCTACGGGAAAGGACACCCTATGTGCTACATGTCATTGATTCTGCGTAATGTGACGTAGGTGCTTGGAGTCAGCAGGGACAAGAGACTTTAGGAAGTGCTAGGGCCTGTTACCTATGTAGGTGAATCAGAAATAAGCCCACACCTCGAAGGTAAGACACCTATACTGTCCAGTGTTTGGCACTCTTAAATCCAGCTGTGGACAACTGCCCATAAGGATGGCAGTGTTTGTGGAGCTGGAAACAGACACTGTCTGGTTTGATGCCAATGTAGGACTACCTAGCCAGTGAGCCTGGATGGTGGTAACAAATGAAGTGTCCCCCATAGTGACATACTGACAGTTGTGCTGTGTACTGGGGACAAGTTCTGTGGCAAGAGCTCTGGGAGCTAAGCCACCTGAAATTGGTGACTATAGGGCATGTTACTGGCCATCCCCTCTACCCCAACTAGCCCAGGGAATAATGAGGCAGATGTATTGGCTAGGGTGCAGTGTTAGAGCAGGTGCCTCCCATCCACCTGCCTGCTTGGTTGCACCTCTGCCTACAGCATGCAGGTGTGAGAAGTATGCGGAAGGTAGTCAAACAGTGAGGTCTGCCTTTAGTGTCGCATGTCCGGGTAGAGGCGTGCAAGGAATGTGTGATTTGTACTTAGGAAACTCCCCGCCCCCAACCTTGTACTGGGGGTGGGGATGCATCCCTATGACATGTTCGCAGGTTGACAACATCGGGCCTTCGTTGAGGTCAGAGGAGGCCATGTTTGCCTTGATGGCAGTTGATACAACCACAGGTTTATTGTTTGCCTGGTCCAATTGTCAAGTGAATCAGCACACTATGATTCACTCCCTGACAATGTTAATGGCCTTACACAGCCAGCCCATGACAGCAGAGAGCGACCAAGGCACCCATTTTACAGGTCAGGATGTGCAGCCGCCAGCTTCTCAGGTACAGATTCAGTGCAAGCTGCTCGTTGCATGTTACCCTCAGGCTGCAGGCAGGACAGGTACAGTGGCCTGCTTAAGCAGGGACTTAGGGCTGCAGTGAACCCACCCCCTGTGAAGGGGTGGGCACAGCATCTGTGGGTATTCGTGGGAGCTCCGGATGAGCATCCTCAGAGAGGCGGACCAGTTCCAGTGGAGGCTTCGCTGCTTCACACAGCAGCACCAATGCAGCTCCAGCAGACAGCCGAGGATTTGTCTTTAACCTGGGATTGGTAAGCACGGGAATGTTCTTTTTTCTGCTCCTGCTGGATTGAAAAGGAAACAAACTGGAGTGGACATGATCCTGGAGAATAAAAGTCCCCCACCTTTGTTGGTTAGCCACATAGGGAAGAGGTTTGGAGTGTGACGTCCTTGTGACACCATGGGGAACTGGTGAATTCCCCCACCCCAGGACATGTGACTTGGCTGGGTCCCACAGATGAGACACAGATTTTAACGGGCACCTTTGATACTTCCGTTTGGCCAATTATGAGTTCCCCAGTGCACACTGAGTCTGCTGGATGAAGTTCAGGACCAAGCTGTACGAGTGTGCTATGACTGCCCAGGGGAGCTACCACAGGTGACCACTTTCCTGGGATTCAAAGCTGGCAAGCATTCTTCTGGGTGGATGTGATCTACATATGCTGGTGCCTTTAACTGCTGTGTCCTTTCATCCGCAGGTGCGTCATTGGCAATACCATTGTGGCCTGGGCACAATAACCACTTCTGCCTGCTGGGTACGCACTGAAGGGCCTGTGAGCTCCGCTGCAGGACTGTCTGTCAATCCAGATTACATCCCTGGACTATTGAACATGGCTGGGAAAAACTTTGATTGCCACCTCAATATGGGATGAAATTGGCAATGATTTTTAGTAATCCTAAATGAAGGGCTTGTCTTTTGGTTGTATGTTGCTGCAGTTATGTTGTTGTCTGCCCTCCTCACTAAGGGATCATTGCGTAAGACTTCAGATGCATAGATTGTATGGTGAGGAATCTTTAAGGAGTAGATTGCAGGGGCGGGTGCAAAAATGGCTATCGTTAGGCTCCCTCGCGGAGACTTCCCGCATGCTGTGTTATGTTTTTAGTATGCACCAGAGGCTGGGAACCAGATAACTTCTGGTTAGTCAAGTCCAGACACACTTTGATTCGGTGTCTATACTCAAGGTCATGAGCGTTGACTTGTGAACATGTGTCCACTGATCTGACCCATTGAGTGTGCCTTGCTTCAACAGTACATAAAGAGGGCCTTTGGAAGTGTAGGGGGCAGAGAGCGAAATGGAACTGGCTGGGGGCTGAAGCTGGACCTGGTGGCTCAATAATGGCTATCGCCACCCCGAATAAATATGTTTACCATCCCAATGGCGTCTGGTATCTTCTTTCACCTGCTGGGATCTGGAATCTGTTTCCTGAGCCTTACTACTTCACATGACACTGAATGTTGGTATTAGGCTGGAAGTAGGGGTAGGTAGGAGTGAGGGGTCTTGGAATGCAGGATTCCCAATGCTAAAACCAAGAAGGTCCCAGGCCAACTGGGACAAGGTGGACACCCTGAGCAGCCTACTATCTCATCTCCCTGCATGGGTTTAGTTTCCCCTTTGCGCATTCTGTGCAGAACAGCCAGGAGGATCAGGCAAACCTGACCACATCACTTCCCTGCCTGAATCCCTTTGATGACCTTTAGCATCATTCAAACCATGCCCCTTAACCAGGACACACGATCTTTATGATTCAACCCCTGCTGTCCTTCCTGGCTTAACTGTGTATCTCAGTCTTCTTCCTCCCTCCCTCCCAGCCCTGGCCCACCATCTACACTATTTGCTCCAGCCAGTGAATTCTAGCCCAGGAAAGAGGCACTCTATGGGTTCCAGTCTTCCTTCCTTCCTTCTTTCCTTCCTTCCTTCCTTCCTTCTTCTTTTGTACCAGGGATTGAATCAAGTGGCTCTTAATCACTGAGCCACATCCTCAGTCCATTTTTAAATTTATTTTTTGGGACGGGATCTTAGGTCCTTGCTAAGTTGCTGAGGTTGGCTTTGAACTTGCAATCCTCCTGCCTCAGCCTCCTGAGCTGCTGGGATTATAGGTGTGCACCTCTGCACCTGGCTCTAGTCCTTCTTTACTCACTATGGCCCCTCTATGCAGAATGCTCCCCTCCACTTCTATGATTTGTCTGTGGTGTGCTGTCCTTTGGCTAGTCTTCTCTGACTTTTTTTTCTTTCTTTCCTTTTTTTTTTTTAAGAGAGAGGGACAGTGAGAGAGAGAGAGAGAGAGAGAGAGAATCAATTTTTATTGAGTTTTTCACATGGCTTTCATTGCTCTGACACTTAGTTGTGTACATGGTGCTAGAGTTTGAACCCACATCCTTGCACATGCCAGGCAAGTGCCGGAACTGCTGAGCCACCACTCCAGCCCTGTCTTCTGTTTTTAATTGGCATAACATTTTTTTTTTCAAAGAGAGGGAAAGTGAGAGAGAGAGAATCAATTTTATTTTACTTTTTCATTACTCCAATACTTCATTGTGTACGTGGTGCTGGGGTTCAAACCCACATCCTTGCACATGCCAGGCAAGCGCTCTAACAGCTGAGCCACAGCTCTAGCCCTTGACATAATAATTGTACATGTTTATAGAGACAGTGTGATATTTTGATGCATTGTGTAATAATCAAATCAGGGTATTTACCATATCCATCACCTCATACATTTATCATATCTCGGTTGTAAGAACTTTCAAAATCTGCTCTTCAGTTATTTTGAAATACTCAATACCATATTGCTAACCGTAGTTGACCTACTGTGCAATAGAAAGCCAGACGTTATTCTTCCCATCTAACCATAACTTGGTGAATCTCTCTGTACCTCCCACCCACTATCCTCCCTGGACTCTGGCAACCCCCATTCTGTTCCCTACCTCCAGGATATCACTTTCTTTAATTCCACATGTGAGTGACATCATGCAATTTTTGTCTTGTTGTGCCTGGTTTATTTCACTTAACATAGTGTCACCCAGTGTTGTGGTTTGGGTATGAGGTGTCCCCCCAAAGCTCCTGTGTTAATGCAGGGATGTTTGGAGGTGACTAGATTATGAGAGCTGTGACCTGTTTTGTTCATCCCAGTTTTTGTGATCTGCCTGGGTCGTAACTGCAGGCCGGTGGGGTGTGGCTGGAGGAGGTGGGTCACTGGAATGTGCTCCAGAAAGGGGCATTTTTCAAGCAGCGATCTTGCCTGTCTCAGCTTCCTGGCCACCAGGAGCTGGGCAGCATTTCTCTGCCCCACCTTCTACCATAATGTACTGTTTCTTCTTGGACTCAGAGCAATGGACTTGGCTGACCACAGACTGAACCTCTGAAACCAAAAGCCCAAATCATCTTTCCTTTCTCTAAGTTGTTCTTGCTGGATATTTTGGTTACAGCAATGAAAAACCAGACTAAGGCACCCTGGTTCATCCATGTTGTCTCAAATAATAGGACTTCATCCTTGTTTAAGACTGAATAGTTTTCCATTGTGTGTCCATCATTCATTCACTGATGGACACTTAATGTTGATTCCCTATCTTTGCTATTGTTAATCGTACTGCAATAAACATGTGAGCACGTTCAATGTCTTCAATGTTGCAGGTGCTTAGCACAGCAAACGTAAAGCGCTATCTTTTTGGTTCATAAGAAAAGAGGCAGATGGTCATGTGATGCATGCCTGTAATCCCAGAGACTTGGTAGGGTGAGGCAGAAGAATTGCAAATTCAAACCCAGCTTCAGCAACTTAGCAAGGCCCCAAACAGGTTAGTGAGCCCTTGTCTCCAAATAAAATATAAAAAGGGCTGGGGATGTGGCTCAGTATAAAGTGTCCCTGAGTTCAATCCCTGGTACCAAAACAAAACAAACAAACAAACAACCCCAAAGGTAACACACGTTCACACTGTTAGGTCAAGTGCACTGTCTTTATAAGATGGGCAACACATTAGACACGGATGTATCCTCTCATGTGGTCACCAAGTATACACTGTGTAAGTACCTACATCTGGCTAGCCACAGGTTCTGGGAGCCAGAGATACAGAGAAAAGCTCAACAGACACAATCTTCTATACAGTGTTGTATTAAGAATAAATTCCTGGCATGCTGGGCTCGTGGCGCATGCCTGTAATCCCAGCAATTTGGTGGGCTGAAGGAGGAGGATGGAGGCCAGCCTCCACAACGTAGTGAGGCCCTATCTCAAAATAAAAATAGAAAGGACTGGAGATGTACTCAGTGGGTAAGCATCTCTGGATTCAATCTCAGGCACAAAAACAAAAACAAAAACAAAAAACAACCAAAAAAAAAAAACAAAAACCTGGCAACAGATTTGAACCTTGCTGATTCACCTTCCTTTTTCCTTCAGAGCAGTTTTAATTCTGTTAAGTATTCAATAAATCTCAATTGAGCTGTGGGTTGAAACAAGAAGGACAGAATGGGAGATTTTAAATGTCCTCATTATCATCCCAATTTCCTCTTTGAACATGTCACTTGGTCATTCTTCCCTTTTAAGTTTTATAGCCCCAAAGAAATGAACAATTGGCTAATACAAGTTAGATATGAATTCTAATTCCCTTTCCGGGAATGTATCTCGGTAACACTCTGTACTATCTTCCTTTGAACTTTGGATGGTGTAGAGATGTAAGCAGAAGGTTTTCAGAGGCAGCTGAGCCACAAAGCACCACCTAATGCCCTTGGCTCCAAGTCCTTAAAATAAAGGTATGGTGAGTATGAAGGCCCCCAGCCAGCATCGTATCTTCTGTGCAGACTCTTTAGAGACATATTTCCCTAAGTCCGAGTACTGGAAAATAAGTTCATTCCAATTAGTTAGTAGAGTAAAAATGACATTTTTGTATTTCAAATCATATATATATGTGTATATATATATATTTTAGAGAAAGGGACAGAGAAAGAGAGAAACAACTTTATTTAGATTTTCACATGGCCTGAGTTGTTCTAACACTTAGTTGTGTACGTGGTGCTGGGGTTTGAACCCAGGTCCTTGTGCTTGCTAGGCAAGCACCGAAACCACTGAGCCACCGTTCCAGCCCTGATATAAATATATTTTTAACCCCCCGCTTCAACACAAAAGGCATAGATAGAGATGCATTTAGGAAAGTAGATATATATTCAAGGGAGAATGCAGGCTGTCTCCAGAGGGAGAGACAGTCTTAAAAATCATTTCTCAGGGGCTGGAGCGGTGGCTCGGCGGTTATAGCACTTGCCTGGCATGTGCGAGGATGCGGGTTAGAACCCCAGCACCATATACACAATCAAGTGTCAGAGCAACAAAAGCCACATGAAAAACTAAAATAAAAAAAAAGAAATTCTCCTTCGCTCTCCCTCTCTTTAAAAAAAAATCATTTTTCAGCTCATCTATCTTTCTTATGATCAGGTTAATAGTGAATTAAAGCAGAGTATTCCAGATCAGGGGTCTTTCAAATAGCATATTACCAGCTTATCAGTGTTAATAAAGCTAGGAACAAAACTGAGGCCTCCTGAACACACTGCCATTTTTATTAATTGATGTAACTTCAGTGGAATCTAAACACAAATGGTTTACTCTTCTGGGTCAGTGCCTGCATTCATTTTCTGATGATTAGAGATATCTTGGAAGATATTGTCACTCCCTGTTTTAGTAATTAAGAATCCAATCTGGTCTATAACTCCAGTTTAATCTTTATCCCTTGTCCTCCCCCAGCCCTGGCCAGGCCGTCGCTTAGGGGCTTACAGATGGGTGGGGCTTGCTCTGTGCCTCCATTTCTCTACCTCTCCCGCCTTGGGGTGGGATTCGGGACTTTGGGACTAACTCATCTGAGTTAACATGCACACAGAATATGCTATGGAATGGATGTCCCACACAGGATGGCTGGTAATTAAAACTATCCAAGGTTCATGGACCTGGAATGAACTCCTTCCTCTTCCACCTTCAGTAAGTACATTTCACTAACGGCTCATGAATTGTAAGAACAGCTGTGTGTGTGGTGTATCATTTAAGAGAAAGTCCAAATTGTGTTTTGAATACATTTCTACTCTAATCACTTTTTATCATTCTGTATCACATACAGGAGACCTGGTGCATTTTTCCTAACTCCAAGAAGTTCTGAGCAATTTTTTAGACTAGTTAACTTAAAAAGAGGTGGGTGGGGGTCACAGAACATGGGATAAATATTAGAAATCTCAGTTTCTAACAGTTACAAACATAAAATGAGCTGGTGGCGCATGCCTGTAATCCCAGTGGCTCTGGAGGCTGAGGCAGGAGGATCACAGAGGATCACAAGTACAAAGTCAGCCTCAGCAACTTAGCAAGGTCCTAAGTTCTTAGTGAGACCCTGTCTCAGGATAAAAAATGAAAAGCGCTGAGGATGTAGTTCAGTGGTTAAGTGCCCCTGGGTTCAATCCCTGGTACCAAAACAAAGCAAAACAAAACAAAAAAACAGGAAATGAATGAATCCAATTTCCTCCAACAAATAAAAAGTAAAACCAAGACATGACATTTCTGAGAAACCAGGGCATAATTAGGCTGCTTTCTGGGCTCTGCCAGCCCGTTCTCAGGGGGTGAGAGAGGATGAGTGGAGGGGAGTTTTTTCTTCCTGTGGGGGAGGTTAAGTAACTGCCTTGTGATGATCATTCTTGGACCAGGGTTTGGGCAGATGCAATAAGTTCTATTATGTTTAGTTTTGTGCTTTATGACACAGTATAAATTGGATGAGAAATAGTTTTTGTTATGGTACAAAAACTCCACCTCATATTTTGTGTGATTCAAATGAATAAAAATTCTGGACTATACTACACGTTATAGTTGGATATTTGCTGTATATCACAGCCTTGAAGTTAAAGGCTGTAATACTTAGCCATTAGGAAAATCTCGCAATGAGAGCTTCTTGTGAACAAATCATTTAAATTTATGGTGATAATATTCAGAGTACATAGACATTTTCCAGGAAGGACTTTCATTTGGAACTGATTACAGTTTAAACTGTTGCGTCTGGGTCAGAGCATTCTCTTCCTAGAATCAGCTCAAAAATGCTCAGCTTTCTCCGTAATGTTGCTGTAACAACCTTGTATTCTCTGGCGAGAATACAAGAGAGAGAGAGAGAGGCAGTGTTAATTTTATTCATTTATTTATTTTTTAAGAGAGTAGGATGGGGCTGGAGCCATGGCTCGGTGGTTACAGTGCCTGCCCAGCATGCAGTACATGGTTCAAACCCCAGTGCAAAGTATCAGAGCAACGAAAGCCATGTGAAAAACTAAAAAAATAAAAATAAAAATAAAAAAATAATTTTGTCTCTCTCTCACTCTCTCTCTTTTTTTTTTAAGAGAGAGGGACAGTGAGAGACAGAGAAAGAGAGAAACAACTTTCTTTAGTTTTTCACATGGCCATAGTTGCTCCAACACTCAGTTGTGTATGTGGTGCTGGGTTTGAACCCGGGTCCTCGTGCTTGCCAAGGCAAGCGCCGAAACCACTGAGCCACCACACTAGCCCCTCACTGTTCTCTCTTTTAAAAAAAATTAAAAAAACAGAGAGGGACAGTGAGAGAGAGAGAAAGACAAAACCAATTTTTGTTTATTTTTTCATGTGCCTTTCGTTGCTCTGACACTTAATTGTGTACTTGGTGCTGGGGTTTGAACCCATGTACTCACGCATGCCAGGCAAGCGCTATAACTGCTGAGCCACTGCTCCAGCCGCCCCTCCCGTATCCTTCAATATGAGTGCTTAAACCAACTGTGATACATTTATACTATGTCAGGAAAATCAAAAAGGAGTCAACTATTGATTAATTTGAATCTTCCTCAAGGGAATTATGCTGAGTGAAAAAGTCAGTCTCCACAGGAATCTACTTTATGATTTCATTTATACAATGTTCTTTTTTTTAACATTAAATATTGTACTCACAAATTTTTAATTTATAGATTGTACTTCAGGGCAATGTAATTTAAATCCCCTGGCCATCCACCCCTTGGATGATATCCATAATAACCTATACTTTTTAACCTATTTAAATAAACATAACTATAATATGGAGGGGGTTGGGATAAAGAAGGATGGAGAGCCAGGCAAGGTGGCGCACGCCTGTGATCTCATCGATTTAGAAGGCTGAGCCAGGATGATCACAAGTTCAAAGCCAGCCTCAGCAATTTTGTGAGCCCCTAAGCAACTTAATGAGACCTTGTCTCAAAATAAAAAAAAAAAAAGGGCTGGGAATGTGGCTCAGCGGTTGAGAGTATCTGGGTTCAATCCCTGGTACCAAAAATAAATAAATAAAATAAAAAAATATGGGAGTCAGGCAAAATGACTGGCCCAAAGTTTCTTCTCTCTGTAGTTCCGAGTATCTAATAATTCTTTCCTCTTTTCTTTCAGTTTTGAAACAGTTTTCCAGATCCTCTTCCTCTCTATTCCTGCTCCTCCTCCTCTTTCCCTACTTCCGCCTCTCCTCTTCCTTTTTCCCCTCATCCCCCTTTATGCAACACTTTTTTTTTTTTAAAGTGAGAGAGGGAGAGAAAGAGAGAGAGAAGAGAGAATCAACTTTATTTCTTCATCTGGACTTTGTTTCTCTGACACCTACTTGGGTATGCTGTTTCCCACTGGGGTTCTCACATCCCTGAAACTCAACAACTGCCTTGTGGACAGTGTCCAGCTCAAAATAATTTTATTTTTTTTACTGGGATTGAACGCAGGGGTTACATCCTGAGCCCTTAAAAATGTTTTGTACTTTGAGACACAGTCTTGCTAAGTTGCCCAGGCTGCCCTTGAACTTGAGATCCACCTACCTCCATCTCCTGAGTGCTTTGGATTACCATGCCCGACTCAAAATCATTTTAATAAATAGGGAGCATATGGGGAAGAAATGATGTCAGGTTTTTACTTCATGAAAGGATAATTTCTAAGCTTACCAACTGTTTTTCATGTCTAAAAATGAAACCAGAAAAGTGCTAGAAAAAACTGTAGGAAATCTGATAATCTGAATGAGGAAAGCTTCTCTAAGAAAACAGAGGAGAAAGTCTTTTGAGATCTACAGCTGGGTAGAGTCCTTCGACATGATACTAAAGACATGATTCACAGGAGAAAAACTCAATCATTTGCCAAATTTAAAACTGTTCTGCGAAAGACCCTGCTTAGGAAACGGAAACACAAGCTATAAGCTGGGGATGGTACGCACTCCTATAACCCCAGCAGCTCAGGAAGCTGAGAGACCTTAAGCAATTTAGGGAGACCCAGTCTCAAAAAAAAGCATTAGCGGGGTTGGGGATTTAGCTCAGTGGCACAACGCTTGCCTAGCACACGCAAGGCCCCGAGTTTGATCCTCAGCCCTGAAAAAAAAAAAAAAAAAGCAATAGCATCAGCAGACATTTCACCAAAGAAGATGCAGGGATGGCAAAAATGCACATGCAAAGTTGTTCAATAATATCCCTAGTTCTTAGGGAAATGCAAATCAAATCAAAACCACAATGAAATATCACTGTGTATCAGGGTCTAAAGGGGAAAAATAAAAAGCAGTACCAAATGCTGGTAAAGGTGTGAACAATCTGGATCTCTTGGTTTATTGGTACTGAGAATAAAGTGTCTGTAGAGACACTGGAAAATAATTTGGCACTTTCCTATAAAATGAAACATGTACTTACCACATATCTCAAGAGGAATGAAAACATACATCTCTAGGGAGTCCTGTACATGCTCATGGAACTTTCTTTGTTTTCATTTATTTTCATATATTTGCTGGTGCATTATAATTATACATAATAGTGGGATTTGTTGTTACATTCTGGTGCGTGTACACAATATAACAATGTACTGTGGTCAGTTTTGTTCCCCAGTACCTCCCCTTTCTCTTTCTTTCTCCCACCTCCCTGGTCTCCTTCCTCTTCTATCAGTCTCCTATTTTCATGAGATTCCCCCATTTTCCCCTCGTTTGCACATGAGAGAAAGCATACAACCCTTAACTTTCTGAGTTTGGCATATTTTGCTTAATATATTGTTCTCAAGAAAATGTAAAGAAATCTGCAAATGACAATTTCATTGTAAGCTGAAAAAAAATCCATTTTGTATATATGCCATATTTTCTTGGCACATTTCCTTCTACCTTCTCTCCCTGCCTCCTTCCTTCCTCTTTTACTTGGGATTAAATCCAGTGGTGCTTTACCGCTAAGCTACACCTCCAGCACCTTTTTCTTTTCTTTTTTGAGACAGGGTTTCACCAAGTTCTTAGGGAGTCACTAAACTGTGGAGGCTAGCTTCTGTTCTCTTGCCCCAGGCTCCCAAATCACTGGGATTACAGGAATGTACCATGATGCCACATTTTCTTTATCCATTCATCCACTAAGACAGATGCCTATGCTGGTTTCATAATTTGGCATTTATGAGCTGATGAAACTTTATTTGTAATAGCCCCAAACTAGAAAAAGTTCAAATGTCTTTCAACAGGTGAATGGTTTAACAAACTGTGATATATCTGTACAGTGCGATACAACTCAGCAATAAAAAGGAAAGAACTACTGACATTTGGAGCAACTTGGACAGATCCCAAGGACATTATGCTGGATAAAAAAAAAAAAAAAGTTACTCCTCCCAAATAATATATTATCTGAATCCAATTATGTAACATTCCCAAAATGAGATTAGTGATTGCCAAGAGACAGGGAGGAGGGCAGGGTCAGGCTGGAGAGTGGCTGTGTGTGACTATAACAAATAGGTAGCATAGGGAGTTCCCTTGTTGTGATGGATGGGTCTGTATTCTGATCCAGACGGTGATTACACAAATGTACCTGGGTAAAACTGCATAGATGACACATGTACTTAAGTACAAAGTGGTGAAATCTGATAGAGCTCTGTTTTTTGTCCCCCAGTGGTCAGTTTCCTGGTTTGGATATGGTACTACAGTTATGAAAGATGGTACAATTGAGGGAAGCTGGGTACAGGGTACACAGGACCTTTTGGGAATATTTTTTGCAACAAGCTGTGAGTCTCTAATTGTTTTATTTGTCTGGTACTTGGGTTTGATTGAACACAGGGGCACTGGTACCATTGGATCTATCCCCAACCCCTTTTTATTTCTTTGAGACAGGGTCTTGCTAAGTTGTTGAGGCTGGTCTCAAAACAGTTTTTTAAAAAATTATTGTGCACAGCTAAAGTTAAATATGATTTAAAAAAAAACTTTTGGGTTTCCAGCCTAGATTACAGTTTCCTGTGTTGTCTTTAAGAATTTTTATTTTTGGGGTTGGGGATTTAGCTCAGTGGCAGAGTGCTTGCCTAGCATGCCCAAGGCCCCAAGTTCGATCCTCAGCCCTAAAAAAAAAAAAAAAAAAAAAAAAAGAATTTTAATTTTTAACCACTAAACTACATCCCCAACTTTTTTAACCATTTTTTTGAGACAGGGTCTCGCTCAGTTGCTGAGGCTGGCTTTGAACTTGTGATCATTCTGCCCCAGCTTCCCAAGTTGCTCAGATTACAGGCGTGTGATAGCATGCTCAGCTCTCAGCTAACTTTTCAGTCTTTATTCATTTATTTTTATATGTGCTAAGATAAAAGAGCCTAACTTTATTTTCTTCCAGATAACCTAATCTTGCTACCCAACTAAGTCACCTCTAAAGTTGTATAGAGAATTCCCATCTATTTCTGGATTCCCTACCCTGTTCTTCTAACCAAATTACCTATCGCTTTTGTTGATAATTCAATTGGTGTGGTGTAGTGGACATAAAACAGGTTTTAGTTGCTCAATAGATATATTTTGAATATCCTTTCCATTTGGAATATCCCAAATAACACATCTTCTCTCTGTATCCTTTGCTGCTTGGCACAAACAGGATGGGTATGAACTACCCACTGTCAAACACTGATTAAGGAAAGAGCAAGGTCAGGGTGGGGATTTGGGCAGATTCTAATCTTGGAAGCATGGTGGAGTGACAGCCAGCTGTTCAGAAGTAGAGGTAGGGAGGAAGTACCAATCCTGAGCATCATCAGAAGTTGCAGTTGAGGGGCTGGAGCAGTTGCTCAGTGGGTAGTACACTTACCTGGCATGAGCAAGGATGCTGGTTGGATCCCCACTACCACACACACAACGAAGTGTTGGAGAAACAAAGATCAGATGAAAAATTAAAGTTGATTTTCTCTCTCCCTCTTTTCTTTTCTTTCTTTCTTTTTTTTAAAAAAAGAGGGGACAGTGAGAGAGAGAGGGAGAGGGAGGAAGAGAAGCAATCTTTATTTAGTTTCTCATATGACCTTCATTCATGGGACACTTTGTTGTGTACGTGGTGCTGGGGTTGGAACTCTCGTACTCAAGCACCGGTAACCGCCAAGCCACCGCTCCAGCCCCTCTCTCCCTCTTTAAAAAAAAAAAGTTGCAGTTAAACGGATTACCTTTGGGGCTCTGAAGTTACCCAGCACCCACATACACAGCTAAGCGTCAGAACTCGAAGGCCATGTGAAAAAGTAAATAAAAATGGATTTTCAGGGGCTAGAGCGGTGGCTCAGTGGTTTTGACGCTAGCCTGGCAAGCACAAGGACCCGGGTTCAAACCCCAGCACCACATACACAACTAAGTGTAGGAGCAACGAAGGCCATGTGAAAAACTAAATAAAGTTCTCTTTTTCTGTCTCTCTCACTGTCCCTCTCTCTTTAAAAAATTTTTTTTTTTGATTTTTCACTGTCCTAGCCTCTTTAAAAAACAATGGATTGTCTTTGAAAGGAAGAGCCTCTGAAATGGCTAGATGTTATTAGTGACGGTGTAAGCTCCTGCATCCCGGCATTGGAGTGCTGGCTCAGCGGTTATAGCGTGTGCCTGGCATGTGCAAGCACACGGGTTCAAACCCCAGCACTATGTACGCAACAAAGTGTCTGAGCAACAAAAGCCACATGGAAAACTAAATAAAGTTGATTCTGTCTTTCTCTTTCTCTCACACTGTCCCTCTCTCATTTAAAAAAAAAAAAAAAAAAGCTTCTGCATCTCAGGTCCTAGATCTCTCTATTCCGTCTCAACTAGCCAGAGTGGGTTCTAGGTTTTATAACTGCTGGTACTTAGATTCAAGCAGTTTTACATTTTATTCTTGTGTTTTTTCATAAAGCTAGTTCCTTACTTTCTTCCCACCACCACCTGTTTTCCTCTCAAATTATTGGTTCTCATATCTTTGAAGTACTTTTGAAATACTTCACTATATATTAATTTCAAAAAAATTTTGATTTTTTTCAAATAAATAATAACATAGCCATAGAGAGGATGGTACATGCCTGTAATCCCAGAGACATGAGAGGCTGAGGCAGGAGGATTGCAAGTTCAAGGCCAGACTCAGCAACTTAGTGAGACCCTGTCTCAAAACACAAACAAAAAAAGGGCTGGAAATGTGGCTTAGTGATAAGGAAGAGCATCCCTGGGTTCAATCCCCAACACAAAAAAGACATTTTTTAGTTTTAGATTGTTTTCATTTGGTCTTGTGCCTTTTTAAAAATGTATTTCTAGATATTACAGTTTCAGTTGTGATATAACTAGAATCTTTAAAATTTCATTGTTATTTATTTTTTTGGCAGTACTGGGGATTGAATTCAGGCAAGTGCTCTTCCATTGAGCTACACTTACTTGTGTATGTGGTGCTGGGGTTTGAACCTGGGTCCATGTGCATGCCAGGCAAGCTCTCCAACAGCTGAGCCACCGCTCCAGCCCTTTTGATTACTTCTTCATTTCTCCTTCTTGTCTGTATTTCTCATTTCCTTTTTTAGGTGCTTATCCTAGTATACGAAATTTTATTGATTTATTTACTACTTCAGCATATTCTCTTAGTGCTAGTAGGTTTTTATTAGTCTTTTAGATTTTCTAGTTATAAGATCAAGAAAAAAGTACCCCATTTGTTCAGTGTTATACCATTCCCCTCCTTTACTGCATCTGTTAGTAAGTCCAAGACAATGTTGATTAGTACTAACCCTGTCTTGCTCTTACTATGAAATGATTTTGATCATTTTAATTAAGTTAAAAAACAAAAATCTAAGCTGGGCATGGTGACACACCTGTAATTCCAATGACTCAAGACACTGAGGGAGGAGGACAAGTTTGAGGCCAGCCTCCGCATCTTAGAGAGATCCTGTATCAATAAAAAAAGGGATATGAAAAGGCTGGTGGTATGGTGCCCTAGGGTTCAATCCCCAGTACTGTGGAAAACAACAACAAAATCCCCTAAATTGGGAATGCCTGTTGAATTTTGTTAGACATCTTCAACATAATAATGTCATGATCATATACCTTTCCTGCTTTAATTGTGTAATGAAACCATATGTAAGATTTCCTGCTATCCACCCACAGGAGCATTCCTGGTCAGTTGCTATTGACAGAAATTCCAAGTTCCTGGCATTTGGAAGGCTCCTTTTCAAAGTTTCACTGCCTGGTTTCTAGCAGATTATTTTGGCCATTTCAATTCTAATGAGGCAAGGGAACAACTGCAACTCTTACAGTAATCTAATACTTTTTAAATTATTAAAGACAATTAAGAAGAGAAATAAACCATTTGCAATTTTGTTAAATTCCAAACAGTGCTTGCTAATTTGCCACAAATTTCCTTTGGTGTTTACCAGAAAGTCTCCAGTCTCGAAAACCTCAATTACCCTCACTCTATGTGGGGCACTTGATGCTTTTCTGTATTCCGGGGAACCACTATGATCTAGAAAAGAGCCTTGCTGCCTAGCTTTTTTTTTTTTTTTAAGGGCGGGGGAGAGAGAGAATCAATTTTATTTAGTTTTTCATGTGGCTTTCCTTGCTCCAACACTTCATTGGGTGTGTGGTGCTGAGGCTTGAACTCACGTCCTTGAGCATGGCAGGGCTTCAGCCCTGCCTATCCTTTCTTATGGATAAGGTGCCACTTTTAGTTGTGCATTCAGCTGAGTGGCAGATCTGCTTGCCACTCACATTCAGCCATTGTGTCTATGCATATTTCCACAATTTCCCAGCACGTGTCAGTGCAGTATCTTGAGGAAGGGGGTGAGAATACAGCCACTATGAAACCTTTCCAAAACCAGCTAGATATTATCTTGGATCCTTAGTCACTTCTGGAACCAAAAAGGACCTGTGCCTACTTAGATTTTTGAGAACCACCATTTTCATCCATTCCTTCTTTCCTTAATCTTGTTACCAAATAACAAAAGTCAAATTTGCTTCCAATGTTCCCCTAGGGTAAAATTCCATTTTAAGCAGAATGGTGGTTTCAGAGGTGTTCATTTTATTATGTTTTATGTACATGTTACGTATATCCATTTTGAGTGCCTTGATACAAATAAAAAAGGAAAGCATGTATATATAAATAAGAATGCTGTTATCATGGAATGACCTGGAATCTGCTTAAAATTTTATTCAACTTATTCACAAACCTCATTACTTTTATGGTGTTTGCCCGGCATGTGCGAGTACTCGGGTTCAAACCCCGGCACCCATGTACACAACTAAGTGTCAGAGCAACGAAAGCCATGTGAAAAACTCAATAAAAATTAAAAAAAAAAGCACTGTACTGTTAAAAGTATTTAGGAAAAATAATAATGTCTTCATAATTTTTAAAGATTACTTTATATGGCAAGGTAATTATTCTACTAAGATTTGTTATAATCTATACTTGCAGCGTGTGAAAACAGGCAATTATTTCCCTCAGCCTGTCTCTAGAATGTAAAGCGGTTACTGAGTGGCAGGAATTTCTTCCAGGATCTATCCCATAGAAATTGGAACATTATTAGTTGCTACTGAGCAGCAAAGAAAAAGCCTTCAGAGCTGGAGCGGTGGCTCAATGGTTACAATGCTTGCCCACCACGTGTAAGAACACGGGTTCGAACCCCAGCACCACGTATACAACAAAGTGTCGCAGCAACGAAGGTCACATGAAAAACGAAATAAAACTGATTGTTTCTCTTTAAAAATGAAAAAGCTCAGCTGGAAAGGCTGTAACTTGACCCTGTAAATGCTGGGATGCAGCAGACACACTTTGGGTCATATGTCTGACACAGGCTGCTAGCACTGTCCAATATCCAATTCTCTTTTTCCTCAGTAACAGAACTCTTGAAAGTTAATTTGGCCCAGGACAATTCAGAGTGCTGATTTCTTATCTTTCTTTGTAGCTAGTGGGGCCAAGCAACTAAGTTTGGAATGGAAGCCTCTGTGAAGCAGGTTTATTCCTATGATGTTCTTAGAGGATGGGGGCCGCCCTCTTCTGGGTGACTCAGATGTTGGAAGGAAGTTTCTAGAGGGAGCAGGTTTCCTGACCATGACATGAAGGCCACATGTTGAACTGGGGAGGAGCAACATATAAGAAACTGGATTCCTTGCACCGCAGAGTGTCATATTTGCCTGAATTATTTCCCAGATTTTTACAAGCAAGAGACAAACTTCTATCTTGTATAAGTTACTACTGCCCAGGGACAGAGTCAAACTACCACATTAAAAAACTAATGCGGGGGCTGGAGCACTGGCTCACTGGTTTGAGTGCTTGCCTGGCATGCGCAAGGACCGGAGTTCAAACCCCAGCACCACATATACAATCAAGTGTCAGAGACACATAGGCCAGATGAAAAAATAAATAAAATTGATTCTTTCTCTCTCACCATCGCTAAACAAACAAACAAAAAAACTAATGTGGGCTGGAGCAGTGGCTCAGCGGTTGGAGTGCTCGCCTGGCATGTGTGAAGACCCGGGTTTGAACCCCAGCATCACATACACAATTAAGTGTCAGAGAAATGAAGGCCAGATGAAATATAAATAAAATCAATTCTTTCTCTCTCCCTCTCTCTTTAGAAAAACAGACAAATAAAAAAAGAACTAACGCAAGTCAAGTTTGGGTCTAATTTCCTTAATCTAATGGGGTCTACACTAGTGACACACTGTACCCAGTCACAGTTGTATCTGCTCAGATGACCTAACATTAAAGATGCTTCCCAGGGAGAATGCTGTTGTCAACAACTGGCCTTTTGCAGGACTTCATTCCAAATATATAACACCACAGTGGCAAAGTTTGAACCTATGGTTGGTGGTGGGAGGTGGGGGGTGGGGGACGTGGTGGCAAACAAGAACAAAAGGTACATGCCTTTTGACTAGTTTAAGATGTAAAAATGAAGTCCCTTCCCACAAGAGAACTGTAACAAGAAATTTAAACAAAACAAAAATGGTTTGTTTTATTTACAATACTCAATGCATTTTACAAATGATATTTTCATTCCCTAAGCCTTTTGGAAAGTAATTCCAGTTTGTGCAATGAGTTTACAGGAAAATTTTAAGATATCTGTTAGACATCTTAAACCTAAATCCTAAATTTTGAAAGATAATTCACACTATATTAATAAAGGACTATTTTTAATTATGAAAACTAAACTCTGTAGTTAAATATTGCCCTCCGGCATCTTTAGCCCAAATACAAACCAGATTAGCCAATGAAGTAATAATACCATTAGATCTGGATAAATTATTCTGACCTCCCCATCCCAAAAAAATGCATGCACAAAGTAAACATGGTAAATCACATTAATCACATTTTATTTCAATACTTTCTTTTTGGACTCTCTCAACTGTTGTTTTGCTCAATTTAGGGTATGGGCAGGTAGGATTCCAGTCTGGAGAAATCTGAAACCACTATTCCCTGCTCTAGAATAGGGAAGAAATACTCCAGTTTGGACACAGAGACAGGCCAGGATTAGGGAGACCTGGGAGTGGTTCCTCCTTGCTTGCTAACAGGAACAAACTTCCGGCCAGCAGTGGCAAAGCCTGAGAGGGGGTCAGCTATTTTCCTCCGAGCAGGCTGGGAAGCATCTAATCTATGCAGCCATCGAACAGCAGGCTCCTCTTTCTCCCCTCCTCCCTGAATCACTACCTATAGTTTGGGTTCTTCTGAGTTGATGATGGAAGCCAGTTCCTCTGTTCAGAATCCAGAAACTGCTTTGATGTAACATAAACATTTTACTGAACAGGCAAGGAACAAGGAACAATACTTTAATTATGCAAGGGCTTACATCTCATGCACGTAAAAGAGAATGAGATCAATATTTACTCACATAGCTGCCATCTTTTAAAACATAAAATGTATGGCTTAGCTATTAGTCATTAGTCAGAGGAAAGGGACAGAGTGCCTCCACACTGGATCCACCCCACTTTAGCAACATGTGTCTCCAGCTCTATAATAATCTCTCCTCAATCTTAAACACCTGGCAAAGGTGCTTGAATGGGGAAAGGTACTGAACTGATTTTTGACACAGCCAACAGAATTCTAAGATAAAGAATTGGTGAGGTAGAGTTGAGAGAGTTCAATTAAAATTTTAAGCATAGACATTTTGGCACATTCTAAAATTACAGACTCCCTATCAAATTCTCCTTTGTGATACCTTTACAAAGTGCTGACAACTTAGGAACTTTCAGCTCTATTTAGGAAATACTTAAGTAAAGCTAACAAAATAATTGGAAGAAATCCATTCCTGGCACTTTAGCTAATATTTACCCCCATATTGAAGCAAATAAAAACAATGCTATCCATTTGCTGAATTTATTTAAACAAATTGATTTAGAAATACCATAAACAAAACTTCTGACATGTAAACATACTGCCATGTTCCTGAAACAGATGTTAACACCTGATGAAAGTTAATAACTGCCTGTTAGGAAAGCTGTCCAATTAATAAGGCCAATCTTCAGCAAAACTAAAACCATTTTGTTTCTTTAGCTTTCCTACTCTGACAATGCAATACTATTAAACCACAATCAAATATAATAAAGACAACATTGGATGGATAGATCAGTACCTTGGTAACAGCTGTTAAACAGTTTCATTCTTGGTGCCACATAAAAACAACTAAGCCAATCACATCAAATAAATCATGGCTTTTTTCTTTATCACAATTTACTAAGCGATGTTAATTATGGTCCTTGTCAAACACATCTGGTAAAGGCTATTTACAGTGTACATGGCTGAGCATGCACTATTTATAGTTACAAAGATACCTGCCAGTTTATTACAATAGAATTACACAGTGCCTGAAAATGGTGAAACATCTCACACATCATTTAAATCAATAGTTTTCAAGCAGAAAATGTTCCTTATTTGACCACAATTGCAATAATTACATGAAAATTCTTATAAAAACATGAATCCCCTTCAAGAAGTTGATGCATATTCTACGCACTACAGGTTAAGGCAGTAAAAAAATGTATTCCTGATAACTGGAGGTCTTGACAATGTCAATTAAAGCTGTCTGACTCTAGTTTTTCATTTTCCATCACAGACTCAAAGTTTGTGAATGATTTCATTTTTGAAGTAAAAAAACTATTAGCAACTAAGAGTTGACACTGGAAAAAAGTAATTGCTAGGGAAAGGAAAATCTAAGTTGGATTTTGCCTGAAAGTTTTCAAATTATAAACAAGAGCATCATTTGTTAGTTTGAACCTTAAGTGTATAAAATGAACACATATAGTTTACTTTTTAAATTTAAAATATACTGTACTTTGAACAATTCAAGTAATGTAAGACTATCAAAAATAACTTCATAAGCCATACAAGTGTCAATTGCATTTGCAATGTTTTGAGAACTTTTTAAAAATTGTAAACTAAACCATGACAGTTTAGTTAAAAAAATGGTAAATGATTTTTTATTTGCACTTGTGATTCCTTTAATACAAATTGCTACCAACAAATATGGAAGATATGGCAGATTATGCATTTGATCAAAGCACTTTCATTTAAGCTTAAACAGATTCAAATGGTACAAGTTCGTGCATAAGATCCAAGGAGTTGCCTACTAACTTATAGGCAGCTCTCTCTCTAATCAGAATCCATTATTCCTCAGCTGCAGATGAGACAGGGCACAATCTGTTGTAAACAGGGAACTGTTGTAAAACCAGGATAATATTCTTAAATTAAGATCATTCTTGTTCAATTGAAAAGACTTTCCCAAGTGTCTTCCAGCACTGTAGTATATTCTGCTGACCTCTTAATTTCATAAATTAACTTTCCTTTGATTCCATTTTTATGGTGGTTGTGTTCACAGTTTTAAAAATTGGTTTAAATTTATATAAAACTCTGTACATGTTCACAAATTATTGCATAAACAGCATAATCTTCAAGACAGTGTTTGCAAACACATGTCCAATTCAGGAAAAAAAAATTCACGTTTCCCGTCTGGCTTTTTTCTTCTTTTTTATTTGTTTGGGAGATTCCCAGTTAGTTTCAGACTTGGCTAAAAAAAGGAGGGTGGGGAGGGGAGGGAGAGAAAAGTCAGGAGGATAATAAGTATTGTTACGCATCAATAATACAAAAGTAGCAACTGGAAAAAATGCTTTAAAATCTTCAAGTTTTATGTTTATGTTTTCACGTCCTAGATGAACATTTTTAAGTTAGTCTATATCTGCCTTCCTCCTTTTCTTTCAATCCCAATGTATTATTACATGTGGCCATATGGAATTGCCACTATTCAACCAGTTCTGACTTAGAGAAAGCATCTTTTTTTTGAGACAAGAGTCTGGCTATGTTGCCCAAACTGTTTGAAACTCCTGGGCTTGAGTCATTTTCCTGCCTCAACTTCCCTAGTAGGTGGAACTACAGGTGTGTGCCATGGCACCTAGCTTAACTAATACAAGAGAAAAATGGGTAATGGGGACACTAGAGGTAGTTGAAAGGAAGGGAAAAGAAAAAGCAGAGAATTTGAAGCCTCAAAAACATATGCAAAGAAAAAGGGACACAGATCGCACAGGCAGGCACAAAACCTTGCTCTGTTCTTGGTTCCTTTTGCTTTCTTGTTCAGTTATTTTCAGCAGCTTGGCCCTGAGAACTCAAATCCCCAAGATTCCAAGGAATCTAGCACCTGAAGAAGTAAGGGCTGCTCTATCAATCCATTAAACTTTTAAGATCAGAATCTTTACACTCATATATAAGAAAAATGTGAACAGTACGGCAGTATACAAAGGAGAATTACTTACTCTGTGAAGGAGGCACACTATTTTGCTTGGTATTTGACTTGGATTTCTCTGTCTCTTGTGGCATCGGTGGCACTTGGGAAGAGCTCTTGTCAGAATCACTTTTTGATAAGATAACAGATGGCTCGGTAGTAACAGCAGGTGGAGGAGTCTTGATAGGCTATTTTGGAGAAAAATTATCTTGGATTTTTATAAAAATTTCAAATAAAATTAAGTATGATGCTAATATCAAGAGGCAGGAAATAAATACTACTTGGTTTCCAAGTTATCAGCTAAAGCACTGCAATTCGTGTCTGCCCTCTAGTGACATAACCATATAAACCATTACATAATATTTATGAATACAGTTGAGATAAAAATAGATGAAGGTATAAAAATCATAATTTTTCTTTTTTTGTACCAGGGTTTGAACCCAGAGGTGCTTAGCCACTGAACCACATCCCCAGCCCTTTTTATATTTTATTTTGTGTCAAGGTTTTGCTGCTAATTTGCTTAGGCAGGCTTTGAATTTGTGATCCTCCTGCTTCAGCCTCCTGAGCTACTGGGATTAGAGGCGTGCACTACTGCATCTGGCTGTAAAATAGGAGTGAAAACTCCATTTTCATGAGCTTTTTGTTTTTCGTGCGGGCACTGAACCCAGGGGTGACTAACCACTGAGCTGCATCCCAAGCCTTTTTTTTTTAATTTGAGACAGGGTCTTTAAGTTGCGTAGTACTAAGGTACTAAGGCTGGCTTTGAACTCATGATCCTTCTATCTCAGCCTCTTGAGCCACTGGGATTACAGATGTGTGGTACTGTGCTGGCTAGGGATATATATTTTGTATCTGCTGAGAGGAGTATCTCTCTCTGCTTCGTGACTGTTCTGGTCTTAGGCTGTTTCCTCTATCGCACTCTTTTGCCATGATGTTCTGTCTCACCTGAGCCCTAAAGAATGGAGTCATCAATTTATGGTCTAAGATCTCTGAAACTGTGAGTCCCCAAATAAACTTTTCCTCCTCTAATGGTTTTTATCAGGTCTTTTTGGTCACAGCAGTAGAAAAACTGACTAAAACATATTTTAAATAGTAGCAGCAATGGCTTCTGTTTTCTACAAGCTGATTGTGGGTATCAGTTCTGCTGACCCAAGCAACCAGTAAGTTAACACAGGTTCAAATCTTCAGATTTATCCAGTCTGGCAGTAAAATTAGAATGCTAAGGGAGGGCAGCCTAGATTCTTATTTTTGTGTGTGTGTGTGTGGTTCTGAGGATTGAAATCAGGGCTTGCACACGCTAGGCAAGCACTCTAAAACTGAAGTATATACCCGGTGCTTTCAAACTCAATCCTCCTGCCTCAGTCCTTTAAGTAGCTGGCACTACAGGTATGTGTTACCACCTGTGGCCCAGTCTAAATTCTTGAGAATTGCTGTTTCTTGCCTTACTGAGGCATAACTGTTAATGAATACTACAAACATGAGTACTGGAGCACGTTGAAGCTGTGAAAGATCAGTAGATCATTTCACTGGCTAGGTCTACCTGTGATCATTATTCTAAAGAAACAAGGTTAAGTAATGTTTCTATTGCCCCTCTCCTCCAGGCTCCATGGGTTCAAGAAGGTCCAACAGGGAAAGTACATTAGAAAAATGGTATGAGCCAAGGGAACTCCTAGTATTCCTCCTTCCATTTTAGGTGTCTTCAGTTACACTCATGTTGCTTTTTTTCTTTATCTTTCATAATGTTACCTGTATTTATTTCATATCCAAAAGTTTTATTGCATATTTCCAATCTTTTCTCCACCTTCTACTCCCACTTTTTTTTTTTTTTTTTAAGAGAGAGGACAGTGAGAGAGACAGAGAAAGAGAGAAACAACTTTATTTAGCTTTTCACATGGACTTCGTTTCTCCAACACTTAGTTGTGTACATGGTGCTGGGGTTTGAACCCGGGTCCTCATGCTTGCCAGGCAAGCGCCGAAACCGCTGAGCCACCGCTCCAGCCCCCTACTCCCACTTTTTACAGTAATAGAAGGATTCAACTATTCTATGCAAGATAGATTTACCATGACACCAAAATGTCAAGTAACCCTTTGCCATTTACCATTAAACCTTTACACATATTCAGACTGCATCCGTTTACCTGAAAATACTCATAGGGAATTTAAAAGACCACAACCTAACAGGAAGTATTATTAAAGTTCTGTTTAGTATAAAAGACTTTAAAATTCTTTCTCTTAGTAGTAATTCAATTCGTCAAAAGCTGTTTTACTAAGCATGAAGTTCCACAAAGGCAGGGGATGTTTCATCCGTTTTGTGTGTGCTGCATCCCAACACCTAAATAGCATGTGGCACATAACCAGGCCTCAAGATGTGTTTTTTTGTTTTTTGTTTTTTAAAGAGAGAGAGGAAGGGAGAGTGAGAGGGAGACTTAATTTTATTTAGTTTTTCATATGGTTTTCATTGCTCTGACACTTAGTTGTGTACATGGTGCTGGGGTTCGAACTCGGGTCCTTGTGCATGCCAGGCAAGCACTGTAACTGCTGAGCCACCACTCCAGCCCCCTCAATAAATTTCTGAATGGGCAAATAAAAGAACCAGGCAACTGTACTAGAATTTAATATATTTTAATATGGTGTCATTTATCAACTAGAATCAGATTTTAATTTGTCATAGACCTAAGATCTTTTATAAAATGGTCCCTTCTGGTATCTCAATATTTTCCACAGAAGGTACAACATTCAAAAACTTATTACAAAATTTTAAACAAATGTTACATTTTGGGAGATTGAACCAATCGTTTTATGTGCATTCTCTGGGGAAAATGTGAACAGGCACATTTTCTCTAAACCTTCTATCCCTTATATGTCTAGACATTCCCTTTGTCTATGGGAGATATGTTCTAAGACCCCCTGGTGACATCTTGAAACTGAAGGTAGTTAAAACCCCACATACACTTTGTTTTTTCATATTCTTCCTGTAGATCATAGCAAACTTGTCATCCAATTGTTTTCTTTCCTTACTAAGTCAAGAACTTCCACATTTTCACTTAAAGGAAGTACTTTATGGCTTCTCTTTGACACAACCAAATTGTCAGTATCACTACTCTTATGCTTTGGGGAAATTATTAAGTAAAATAAATAAGGGTTAAACACAAGCACTGAGATACCAAGACAGTGGATCTGATAACTGAAAGGGCAACTACGTGATTAATGGGTAGGTAACATATACAGCATGGATATGCTAAACTAAGGGAATGACTCATGTCCAGGGCAGGATGAGAAGGAATCAGATTTCACCATACAACTCAGAATGGCATATACTTTAAAATGTATGAGCTATTTATTTCTGAATATTTCCATTTAATATTTTCAGACTACAGGTGATCATAAAAAGCAAAACTGGGTAAGAGGGGACTGCTGTGTAGCAGCTCTGATTTTACTACTGATAGATATGTGGCTATGGGCAAGTTATTCTACTCCTGAGCACCATTTACATAATTTCTCTAGGTTGTTTTGTGGAGTAGTTTGTGTGTTTTAAAGTACTCAGCATAGTGCTTCAATAAAAATTTTTATTATGATACAATTCTTGAGTCAGTAAAGCTATTATTACTTAAAAATTACCTGGCTATTTTTGATAAGTACTTCAACGGGATCACTAGTGCTTGTGGTCTTCAAGGAAAATGCTTTTTCTTGTTTTGGACGGGATTTAGAGGTATTCATTGGAAGCTCTTCTCTAATCTCTTTGTCTACTTCTTCTGTGTCCTACAGAGAAAAGCAGTTAATTAGATGATGAAAATTATTCATTCTTACTAATTAAAATCTATTTTGCTTGTCCTGAAGATGCTACAAGAAAATAATTTCATTTCAGAAATTGTCCAAACAATTTTTGGAACATATATTCATCACTACTGCTTTCTTCCAGCAGTTACATCAATTGTGAATGGGGAAAAAAAATAAGCAAAGCTAGCCACGGTCGTGCCTGCCTGTAATTCCATCTTCCTGGGAGGTTGAGGTAGAAGGATTACAAGTTTGAGGACAGCATCAGCAAATTAGCTAGACCCTGTCTCAAAGTAAAAAATAAAGGGCTGGGGATGTAACTTAAATATAGCATGCTCCTGGGTTTGATCCCAGTACAAGGGAAAGAAAATTTTCACTTAATGGCTTTTTCAAGGAATAAAATACATATAGTAGAGGGGAAACAGGGAATTCAGATTTTGGCCACTGCAGTCTAGCTGTTTAATCTCAGGCAGAAATCACTTGCTTTCCCTGAGTCTGTTTCCTCAACTGTATTAAATAAAAAGTTTGGCTACAAAATTTCTAAATGTTTCCATTCTTTGTCTTTTAGGCTTTCAAAATATTTCAACAAAATAATTCCAAGTCATATTATATGCTTAGGTTTATGCAATAAATATGAAGTAGATTACATGGGACCATCACTGTGAATTATACTGTTCTTTTTTCTTTTCTTTTTTTTTAAAGAGAGGAAAGAGGGAGAGTGAGGGGGACGGGGAATGAATGAATATCATCTGGCCTCTGTTTCTCCAACATTTAGTTGTGTATGTGGTGCTGGGGTTTGAATTCAGCTCCATACACATGCCAGGCAAGTGCTCCAAACACTGAGCCACTGCTCCAGCCTGAATTGTACTATTCTTTACCTAACACAAGTATATAAATGGTGGTGGTTATTCTTTTTTGGTACTGGGGAGTGAACCCAGGGGTGCTTTACCACTGAGCCATATATCCCAGCCCTTTTTATTTTGAGACAGGATCTCACTAAGTTGCATAGGGCTGCACTAAGTTGCTGAGGCTGGCCTTGAACTTGTGATCCTCCTGCCTCAGCCTCCTGAGCCACTATGATTTTAGGAGTATGCCACCACATCCAGCTTTTATTTATATTTATCTATTTAATTATTTTTGTTTCTCATCAGTAAGTCTTTATTTCACTCATACTAGGGCAATATATTTTCCATACTTCTATTTATTTTTTCAAACACACAAACCAGGCATGGTGGCACATGCCTGCAATCAATCCAAGTAGCTTGGGAGGCTGAGACAGGAGGATTGCAAGTTTATGAGGCCAGCCTCATTAACTTAGTGAGGCCCTAAGCAACTTAGTAAGATCCTGTCTCAACATTAAAAAAAAAAAAAACAAAAACCCAACAGAACAAAAAATAATTACATCCTTAGGCAAGAGGAGTATTAGACTCTAATGATTTTTCTTTTTAATGACTGGCTAAGATTATCTTAAGTTTCAAACTTGTTCAGAGGATAGTAGTAGGTTTAATTAGCAGGTAGCTTTAGTAGCATACATCAGAAGACAAAGATTTCTTTTTTTCTTTTTTTTTTTTTTTAATAAAGAAAGAGGGACAGCAAGAGAAAGAAAGAGAGAATTTATTTTTAGTTTTTCACATAGCTTTCGTTGCTCTGAGAGTTCATTGTGTACATGGTATTGGGGTTTGAATTCGTGTACGTGTGCATGTCAGGGGAGTCTAACACTCCCCTTGCCTAAGTATGTAATTATTTTTTATTCTGTTGGGTTTTTTTTTTTTTTTTAATGTTGAGACAGGATCTTACTAAGTTGCTTAGGGCCTCACTAAGTTAATGAGGCTGGCCTCATAAACTTGCAATCCTCCTGTCTCAGCCTCCCAAGCTACTTGGATTGACTGCAGGTAAGTACAGTAACCACTGAGCCACCACTCCAGCCCCACAGAGATTTATTTCTATCCTCAGCTGAACTCCAACAGTGAAGGACCCCACCAACCACGCACCAACAACTGAAAATAACTTTATTGAAAAAAGAACCAATTCCAAAATGTAATATTTTATGAATAGGACACTATGTGCTACGTACTCTGTGTTGAACTTTAACGATATCTCATTGGATTTTTTTTTGTTTTTTAGAAGAGTGAGCGAGAAGGAATTAATTTTCATTTTTTCATTTGGTTTTTGTATATGTGGTGCTGGGGATTGAACCTGGGTCCTTCCACATGCCAAGGCAGCGCTCAATCACTAAGCCACCTCTCAAGCCCTCTCATTTAATTCTTTTTATTTATTTATTTATTTTTAAAGAGAGAGGGACAATGAGAGAGAGTGAGAAAGAATTTTATTTAGTTTTTCACGTGACTTTCGCTGCTCTGACACTTTGTTGTACACGTGGTGCTGGGGTCTGAACCTGGGTCCTGTGCATACCAGGCAACTGCTGAGCCACTGCTCCATCCCCCTCATTTAATTCTTAAAACAACCCATGTAGTTAAGTAACTTCTGCAAAGCAAAAACTAAACAAAAACCAAGCATATGCCAGGATGGGCATGAGAATACAGATCTGATTCTAAACCCAGAATACTTGCAATAAGTCAGGCATTTCAGAATACATCTACCACACAAAATGTCTTCCGAAAGTCACTCAACAATCCATAATCCAAAAACAGTGTTAAGTAGTAGCCATAATTTGAGCCACAGAAATTTAGGAAAAACCTGGCTAAAATGGATTCCACATAGTATTATAACAAAGTATATGTCAGTAAATATTTATCGGACAATTCTGGGTAAGAAAACCACACCTATTACGAAACCATTGGTCTTAGGTCTGTATCAGCCTTAATGGCCTATCCACTTTTACTACTGGAAAACAAAAAGCAAACACCCAAAATTAGTACTAACAAATACTGGTATCATTTATGAAGGTCATGCTTCCTAGAAATAAAAAAAAACCGAACACATAATTATTTCCTTAAATCGTTATGCAGAAAACTTTTCTACAAATAGAATAGGAAAAATCACTACGTGGGTTATGCTACAGAAATTTTGGTTCCCTAGCTGAAAGTGGTGGTGCACACTTGTATTCCCAGTGACTCAGGAGACTGAGGCAGAAGGATCTCAAGTTCAAAGTCAAGTTTAGCAACTTGGCAAGGCCCTGTCTCAAAATAAAATACAAAAAGGCTGGTGATATTGCTTAGTGGTCAAGGGCCCTTGGGCTCACACACACAGAAATTTTGGTTCCTTATTTCCTACATTTAAAGGAATGAGAACAGTAAGTCACACGGTTACAAACTGTGATATAAGGTAATAATGCTTTCAAAAATAAATCTATGTGTATTTGTAGCAATCTGGTATGCTTGAAATTAAAATATCTTTATAAAATAATTTGTTTTGGTACTAGGGATTGAACCCAGGGGCACTTTACAGCTGGGCTACATTCCTAGGCCTTTTATTTTCCGTTTATTTTGAGACAGGGTCTTGATAAAGTGCCCCAGCTGACCTTGAACTTGCCATCCTCGTGCCTTACTTAGCCTCTCAGGTAGCTGGAATTTTAGGTGTGTATCATGCTCAAAGGAAACAAAAAAATCTTTGATTTTATCTTGATTATAATCTAAATCTTTGTTCTCAGACAGGAGAAACAAAATGTAGGACTGATACAAAGAGAAATTTTCTTCTGATTATAAATAAAAAACATCAGAAAAAACACTAAGTGAAACAACCAACAAACTCAACTGAAGTAAGACTCCATTTGTACCAGGGATTACCCAGGGACGCTCAGCCACCGAGTCACCTCCCCAGCACCCCCCCACCCCCGACCTTTTTTATTTTGAGGGTCTCGCTAAGAGGCTGGCTTTGAATTGTGATCCTTCTCCCTCAGCCTCCTGAGTCACTAGGATTACAGATATGCACCACCTCACCGTTCAGGAATGGTTTTTTGGCATTGGTACTAGTGATTTAAACTAGTGATGTTAAATTGCTGAGGCTGTGATTACAGGTGTATACCTCCTATACCTCATTTCCTAAGTGCATTTGAGTAATTTGGAATTTGATTTATTTTTGGATTTGGCTACACTTTTAATGAATTTATACAACAAAAATTTTTATTACAATATGATGTATTATTCACTCTTTAAAATAATCTGATTTTTCAAATGCTTTTCAATTAAATGTCTCATACTTTGTCATCTCTACATATTTCTAGCATTTTTTTTTTTTTAAGAAAGAAGGGATGGTAAGAGAGACAGAAAGAGAGAAGCAATTTTTTTATTTTTTTAGTTTTTCATGTGACTTTCATTCCTCAGACACTCTGCTGTGAACATGGTGCTGGGGTTTGAACTTGAATACTTGTATTTATTTATTTATTTATGTATTTATTTTATTAATTTTTTTTTTAAGAGAGGGACAATGAGAGAGACAGAGAAAGAGAGAAACAACTTTATATAGTTTTTCACATGGCCTTAGTTGCTCCAACACTTAGTTGTGTACGTGGTGCTGGGGTTTGAACCTGGGTCCTCGTGTTTGCCAAGCAAGCGCCAAAACCGCTGAGCCATCACTCCAGCCCTGAACTTGCATACTTGTGCATGCCAGACAAGCACTGTAATGGCTAAGCTACCACTCCAGCCCCTATTTTTAGCATCTGAACACCACCTTTTCACATTTTCAGCGGTAGGTGTGTAAAGAATGCATACTGTGGTTTTGGTACTTTACCTGTGCAAGAGAGTTATCTTCACCTTGCTTCTTCTTTTTCTTTTTTTTCTTTTTTGATTTCCCAGTTGGAAGAGCTCCATCTCCCTTTTCTTTATCATCATCTGAAACCTAATGTTAAAAGCAAAAATATTAAGTGAACCAATAGGTTAAATTTCAATTATATAGTAAATTATTATGGAAAAAATTTCATTCATTAGGTTCAGTCCTTATCCCCTCAAAACTAAATAAGACCTAGTAATGAGTAATACAACTGAGAAAAAAATTACATATTTAAAAAGTAATGAGGGGCTAGAGAGGTGGCTTGGTGGTTGAGCGCTTGCCTGGTATGGGCCAGGACCCAGGTTTGAACCCCAGCACCACATATGCAACTAAGATAGGCAACAAAGGCCAAATGGAAAAATAAATAAAATTGATTCTCTCTCTCTTAAAAAAAAAAAAGGTAATGAAGTAATGAAGTTCACAGAATTTCATTCTCTTCATTTCTTGTTGTCCAGGATAGACTCCTTTTTACCATGTCTCATATCACACACTACAAGACAATTAGAGAGCTGTATAAACTGTTGTGTAGTAAAAACTCATCTGATAGTAATTCTGTTTTATTTTCGAGTGAAAATGCACAGCTATTGCATTAATATTTAATTTGACCCTGTTAGAATGAAATGACAAGCTTTAGAGGAGGAGAAAGTATTTGCAAAGCCATACAATAATTCCAACATACTAGGATCTAGGCTATATAAAGAACAAGGAAAATCAGTAGTAAAGAAAACAACTCCAAAGAAAAAATATGCAAAAAATATGAATAGACACACTCCAGAAGCACATGGGAAAATATTCAACCTCATTAGCTATAAGGAAATGTAAATTAAAACCTCCTATAGCCATCAGAATGGCTAAAATGAGAAACTGTGGCAACTGCAAATGCTGGTGAGGATGAAGAAAAATAAGATCACACATATAGAAGCCCATGGGAATGTAAAAGTTATAGCCATTATAGGAAACACGTTGAAAGTTTCTTAAAATATTAAATACTCAACTACCATACTACCAGAGATTAATACTCCTGGTCATCCATTCCAGAGAAATGAAAACTTATCTTCACACAAAACCCCCTGAATAATGTGTTTAACAGTTTTATTCATAACACCCCAAACTGAAAACAAATGGAATGTTTTTCAATAGGAGAAGGGTTAAATAAACTGAGGTACATCCAGATCGCAGAATTATCACTCAGAGTAAAAAGGTACAAACTGCAAACTGGACGGATCTCCTAAGAATTCCGCTAGGTGGAAAAGAACGAAGAGATGAACAAACAAAAAAGCCAAAAACCAATGCTGAAAGGCCACATGCTATATAACGGCAATCTTCCTGCCTCAGGCAGAGTAGCTGGGACTACTGGCATGGACCACCACACCAGGTTAATATAAGATTTAAAATGACAACATTATAGAGATGAAGAAGAGGTCTTCTTCATGAGGGGTCCTGGTAGTTCTGTATCTTGACTGCATTAATGTCAACATCCTGGTTATGATGCTGTACTATATTTTTTCAATATGTTACTGCTGATGGAAACTGGGTAAAAGGTATAGGAAACTGTTCTGTATTTTTATTTCTTCTTCTATACCTTGTGTTTTTCTTTAAAAACTTTAAAAAATTTGTTTTGCTCTATTAACAACTACATATGACTCTGTCTCAAAATAAAAGGCTTGATTAGTAAAACTGAATTTGGGAGGGAATATCAGAGAAAAGAACATTTTGCATACTGAAATGCCTATCAAATCAGAATTATTAAATTAGTATTCACATACATCATGTAGCTGAACTTTCAATGGAAAAATGTTTATTTCTTATTTTCACAAAAGATAACCTAGATTCCTACACTATCCTTATTGCAAGAGATGACTGGGTAACTGCAATTTCTCTGCTCAGCAACATAGTCATTAGGATGATTTCGGTGATCTCATGAACCAAATAGCTTTTAGAAATTACTAACAGATGGGAAAACAAAACAACAAACTTGACTAACTGATTTTCAATTGAAGCTAACTGTTAGTTGTGGAGAAACTTTTTTAAAAATTACTATTAGATGATACATAGTTACAATTGAGGGGGAAACATTATCAAATGTGGAGAAACTTTTGTAGAATTTATAACCACAGAGTATTTCATGGACTTGGAAGAATTAACATACCATTACACATGTCTGTAATCCCAGGAATTTGGGAGGCTAAGGCAGGAGAATAGCAATTTTGAGGCCAACCTGGACAATTTAGTAAGACCCTATATCAAAATAAAAAATAAAAAGGGCTGGAGGTATAGCATCCCTGGGTTTAATCCCCAGTACTGCAAAAATAAAACAAACGTAACAACAAAAACCCATACAAATCTATCATAATATGGAGGATTTTCAGGTCTTAAAAATTATCATTAGTTTGTTTCTCAGATCATGATGTTCTGTATGTAAGAAATGTAGTTCCCCAAGGTGAAATGCTAGTTTTGTTAATGAGAAGGTGGCCAAAAAACAAAAAAACAAAACAAAACAAAAAAAACACCTTATCTTTTAACTCATAAAAGAGTTGACATTTTGACAAATTTACTTTACTGAAGGAAAAAAAAAAAAGAAAAGAAAAGAAAAGAAAAGAAAAAAGAAGATGCAGAGCCAGGAGTGGTGGCACACACCTGTAATCCCAGTGACTTGGGAGGCTAAGGCAGGAGGATCACAAGTTTGAGGCTGGCTTGGGCAACTTACCAAGACCCTGTCTCAAAATTTAAAAATTCCTTTTAAAATTTACATAAATTTTACTTAAATTTATATCTAAAAGGGCTAGGGATGTAGCTGAGTTGTAGAGCTTGCTCAGTCTGCACAATGCCCTGGTACCAGAAAAATGACAACTTTTTTTTACACCTTTTCCTGATTCAATTTGCATACTTACCTCCCCCAAGGGGTAACAATGATTTCAACTTCTTTTGTGTCCATCCAATCTATTTTTCTATAAATTTATGTATATTCACATATAAAATTTTTTTTACATAAATGGTATTACTATATCTTTTAGTAATTTGTTCATCATTCATTTTTTTTCCTTAAAGAGAGAGGGATGGCGACAAAGAGAGAATTAATTTTATTTAGTTTTCTATCTGTTTTTTGTTGCTCTGACACTTGGTTGTGTACGTGGTGCTGGGGTGTGAACCCAGGTCCTTGTGCATGTCAGGCAAGTGCCGTAACTGCTGAGCCACTGCTTCAGCCCCTCATTATTCTTTTTTTTTTTTTTCTTTTTTAAAAGGGATAGGGACGGTGAGAGAAAGAGGATCAATTTTATTTAGTTTTTCATATGGCTTTCACTGCTCTGACACTTTGTTGTGTATTGTGGTGCTGGGGTTAGAACCAGCATCCTTACGTATGCCAGGCAAGCACTGTAACCGCTGAGCCATTGCTCTAGCTACTCATCATTCATTTTTAGTCTGTGTTCATACTGTTATTAATGTTGCTTTAATTCTTTTTTTTTTTTTTTTTTAAGAGAGAAGGACAGTGAGAGAGAGAGAGACAGAGAGAAACAATTTTTATTGAGGTTTTCACATGGCCTTTGTTGCTCTGACACTTAGTTGTGTTCGTGGGTGCTGGGGTTTGAATCCATGTACTTGCGCATGCCAGGCAAGCGCCGTAACAACAGGGCCACCACTCCAGCCCCTAATTCATTCATTTTTAACTTATTTAATATGCCTCTGGGACAAACATGACATATTTCATTTATCCACTCTCCAATGAGGAGCTTTTAGATGGCATCCTGTGTTTGCTTAGAAATATAAAAGATGATCTCTAAATATATTCAGAAAAAGAACTGCTATGATCTGTGATAAAGTTATTACTTACTGTTTTTGGCTGACTGTGGTGATTAGATACACAGAAGTTCAGTTAGAAAATAAAGACTTTTGGTCAAATTAAACATTCAACAAATATTTGAATGATTTCTGTGTAGTAAGGTAGTGTATTGGGAAGCTTTTATGGATCCAGTCTAAAGCTTATTTTTTTTCCACCTCAACTTCTATATTGCCTATTAATTGTTCCCCTTTACATTTATTAATTTGCCAACCCCTACCTGCCATAATTCTCTCTCCCTTTCTCCAGGTTTCAAAACTGAATGGCACTACATCACATTAAAGGCTAATTCATTCACTTGTGCCTGTGGTTTTCCTACCCTCTACTGCCTCTTTATATATTACTCTATTTAGAGTAATTTAGATATTATTCTATTAGTCAAATATTTTCTCTTATTTTTTATTTTATTCCAGATACTTTCTCATTTTGTCTACAATATGTTAAAGCAGGAGTTAGCAAACTACAAATTGATATACCAACACTAGCTTGGCAAAGTTCATTTCCATACTATCTATGGCTGATTGTAGCACAGTTGAACAGCTGCAAAAGACAGTATGGTTTCTTTCATAATAAATCTGCGAAACTGGGGGCTGGAGCGGTGGCTCAGCAGTTACGGTGCTTGCCCAGCATGCTCGAGTACATGGGTTCAAATCCCAGAGCCCACATACACAACTAAGTGTCAGAGCAACGAGGGCCATGTGAAAAACCAAATAAATCTGCCAAACTTGCATTAAATCCTCTTTTTATCATTAAAAACACTAACAACAACAGAACAACCTTCTCCCTAACTACAAAATCCTTGCTGTCATCTACCATCTCTCCTCCATTCCTTTCCAAACTTATTACTTTTTTAATGAGAGAGACGGTGAGAGAGTGAGAGAGAGCATCAATTTTATTTATTTTTTCATCTGGTTTTTGTTTCTCCATCACTTAGTTAAGTATGTGGTACTGGGGTTTGAATCTGGGTCCTTGGGCATGCTAGGCAAATGCTCTATCTCTAAGTCACCACTCCAGCCCCCTTTCCAAACTTCCTAAAAATTTTTTTGTTATTATTACTTCATAACCTTTAATCGCTCAACTTTCTGAAATATGGCTACTATTCCAAGGTTTGTTTTTTGGGTGTCTCTTTCTGGTTTTTTGTTTGTTTGCTTTGGGATTGAACCCAGTGTCTCAAGGCATGCTAAGCATGTACTTTATCATTGTACTACACCCCAACCCCTTATTCCAAGATTTTGAATGATGCTGCTTTAAATTGCCAGGAAGGAAATCCAATCATATTTTTCAATCCTAATGTTACTGACTGCTTACTGTTTCTGGTGCTCTCATCACTGCCTCCCACCCTTTCCCTTTGGTACCAGGGATTGAATGCAGGGAGTTACATACCACTGAGCCACATCCCCCAAAATGCTTTGTATTTTTGAGACAGGGTCTCGATAAGCTGCTGAGGCTGGCTTTGAAGTCGTGATCCCCTGCCTCAGCTGGGATTACAAGCCATCACTGCTTCCTCCTCTCAACTGTCTCGGTGGTCTCTGGTCTCTGTAACCCAGAACTCTCCTCCACCCACTAATCCCTTATACTAACCTTTTGATCATCAGGAACTGGTTCCTGGGACTTCAGAAGTGAAGCTCTTTCTTCATCTACCCAGTTTCCCCACTCTTCTGCTGGTGCATTCCAATCAGAACTGGGATCAGCAGAAGACAGACCATCTAAAATTTAACAGTGTAAATTAGTTGTCATTTCTGCCATAAACTAAAATACAAAAACTAAAAATTCCTTACGTTGAATTAAATTGTAATTTTAAACTATTGTTCTTATTTACCCCCAGAGCACATTTTAAGAGCTAGAAAAAAACAACAGCATGATGGCAACAACCTTTATCTATATTTTGCTAGACATATGGTTAAACGGAATTTCTAGGACACTCTGGAAAACTTATTAAGTGACCATTTAATTATTTTCTCTGCTTCCTTTATCAGTCTCCTTGATTTGTACTTTTTCCTATCTACTTTTAACTCAGGCTATGATTTGGTCATTTTTTGGCCCTGACTATCACATTTCTGTAACTAATTTATTTTCTATGGTATAGAATTTACAATGGTATAAGAATTTTACTCCTCATCTATTATTTTACATTACACGCTACCCCATTTTTGTGAGCGTTTAAAGATGAGGTTCTCCAAATTTACCAAGTCATAATAAAACATGTAACACCTTCTTCTCTTTTAATACTTGGCAACCTCTAAATTTTTACATTTTTCAGATTATTCCATGTTCCTTTAACCTAAGTATTGAATCACTTTCAGGGACTCAATTATCCTAATCTCACAAGTAATTTTTATTCTAGATTATTATTTTCTTTCACCCTAGGAGGCACTGAATTTTTGCTGTGTGTGCCACAGGGATTGAATCCAGAAATGCTCTACCACTGAGCTACACCCAACCCTTATAATTTGAAACAGGGTTTCCCTAGCCTTGAACTTGAAATTCTCCTGCCTCAGCCTCCTGAGTAGCTGGGACTACAGGTATGCGCCCCTGTGCCTGGCTGAATTTTTACTGTTTATTTTCCAGTGCTGGTAACAGAATCAAGGCCTCCGGCATTCTCTACAAGAACTCTACCCCAGGGCTGAATTTTACTTTCTTTAGGAAGCTATCATTGACTTATAGTAAAAGAAGAAAATATTCTTTGATTTTTCTTGGAAATAAGCAGTTCTCAAAGTTAATTCTTCCCTCCTTTCCTGCGTATCACATGCTCTCACAGATGTTCCTATAATACATACTTATAGCTAGGTTTAATTTAAAATGGTTTAAGATGACAGAGATTAGACTCTATTTGCAAATGGTTAACAAGTTGTTCTAACACTGCTTAACTGAAAAAAAAAATTGAAGCATTTCTCATTATTTTTTATCAAATACTAATTTCTTTCTTATGCATTTGGTCTGTTCCTGGGATAGTACCATACATAATATAATTTTGTAATACATTTAACACAATAATATATATCTTAATAGTGGAATTATAGGAATTTAGTTATTCAATCCTTATTAAGCACTTACTATGTACTAGAACAGGAGGTTCGAGAGATATAAAAATGGGTGAGATAGAAATCCCTGTCCCCATGTAGTTCAGAGTCTGTCTAATCAGGGATGGAGCATAACAGACAATTAATAATCTATATCCAGTACAGGATAGGAAGACATTCAAACAAACTTATAGTCTAGTGGAGGACAAACATGGAACAAGTGATTTTAAGTGTGAAATGTGCTATAAAAACGAAGTTCGTTCCTATATTTCTAAATTCAGTACCATAAGCAGGTATCTAGTCAATGTTACATGTTATTAACATATAAGTTAAGATTATGGCTCTTACAGTCAAACAAATTTATATTTAAACGCTTCTCTACCACTTAACAATGTGATTTTGGTCAAGTTTATAAATCATATTCAAGGAATACTGAGAGAATTATATGAGATACATGTAAAGCAGTTCATAATAATGCAGTAAGTGCTTAATAAATGATATTATTTTTATTATCACTAACGACAGTTAAATCATTTCTTTTTTTCTTTTTTAAAGAGAGAAAGAGGGAGAGTGAGAGAGAGAGAATCAATTTTATTTAGTTTTTCATCTGTTTTTTGTTGTTCTGACACTTAGTTGTATATGTGGTGCTGGGGTTCAAATCCAGGTCCTCACACATGCCAGTCAAGTTGCGATACCACTGAACCTATACCAGTCATTTCTAAGCTATCAGACATAAGTAATTAAGACTTTATGTATTGTTTCAGTTTTCTTTCTTTCTTTCTTTTTTTGTACTGAGTAATGAACTCAGGGGTGCTTTACTGCTAAGTTTAATTCCCTTTACTGCTAAGTTTCATTCATTCTGCTAAGTTTAAAATTTTGAGATAGTTTTGCTGAGTTGCTGAGATTACAAGCATGTGCCACCATGCCTGGCAATATCTTAAATGTAGAATAATTTTTATAAGCACAAAAGGATCTAGTAGATATCTGGAACTAATTGCCCACTGTGCCCAACCATTCATTAAACATACTGTTAGCAGATTCAAATGCCAGAGCTGTCAATTACTTCACTTAAACCTTGCAAGTAAAAAAACCCAGATTCAGAAAATTGCTATTAGCCATGTCTCTAAAGAGTGTTTGCCAGAAGAGAAATTATCAAGTATAAAAAGTTTAAATAGAGTTTGAATGGGCAACATACTAATAATATATGATCTATTTTCTTTTTTTTTTAAAGAGGTTTTTTTTTTTTTTTTTTTTTTTTTTTAATAAAGAGAGAGGGACAGTGAGAGAGAAAGAACTTTATTTAGTTTTTCACATGGTCTTCGTTGCTCCAACACTTAGTTGTGTACGTGGTGCTGGGGTTTGAACCCAGGTCATCGTGCCTGCCAGGCAAGCGCTGAAACCGCTGAGCCACCGCTCCAGCCCCATGATCTATTTTCTTAATAAATATGGTAGGGTGTGGGGGTGAAAGATAAAAGTCTAGTATTTAACAAAAGTATTTTTAGAAAAGGCTTAGGTGGACTTGAAATTTGGGTAACAAATGTAGTCTATGGTTTAACATCTATAAGATTATTCAAGGAAACAATTTCAGGGTATTTTTTTTCCCTTACGAGGATCAAATAAAACTATTTTAAAACAACAGATCAATTACTTAAACTTAAAAATTATTACCAGGAGACTTTTCAATGAATAATTTTTAAGATTCCTGGACAGAGTTCCCTTGAAAATGATATATAGAGTAATCTTCTCCATTTATAATTTCTCATCTCAATTATTCTTACATGAGTCTTCCAATATCTTTTAAAAAGAGCCAAATCAGTATGTTTTTGCCCTAAAAGGAAGAGGAATTTGTTTCTTAATTTGTTTGTAGAATGGTGTTTTAGGTATCTTTCTGCTAGTTTCCATTTGGTTGTCAAAGACTTCTGCCAGAATGTAACTCAACATTAACTTTAATAACTTTAGTAAAACAAAACAATTATGTTTGAAAGACATTCTCCAGTGTTTAAAGAGACAATGTTGATTAGTCTTAACAAGTAAAATACTAATCTACTACCAAAAGAACACCAACAATAGGAACAGCAGCACTAATGGGATATTGAGTATGCCCGAGGCAATATTCTAAATAAAAAAAAAAAAAATTTTTTTTTTTTAAATACAGAGAGAGGGACAGTGAGAGAGAAAGAATCAATTTTATTTAGTTTTTCATGTGACTTTCATTAGTCTGACACTTCATTGTATATACTGTGTTGGGGTATGAACCCACGTCCCTGTGCATGTGAGGCAAGTCTCTCTAAATACTTTTACATGTATGTACTAACTTATTTACCCCTCAACTCTGCAGAGGAGGAATTACTACCTCTACAAATGAGGAAACCAATGCATAGAATGATCATGTAACCTGTGTAAAGGGCAAAGGTAAGAAACCTAAGATTGGAACTCAGGTAGTCTGTCTTCAAAGCTTATGCTCTTAACCACCTTGATATGCTAAAGCTAATTCATTCACTGCTATGTGCCAACAAAAAGTCCTATGTAGCATCCACTGTTATAATAATGTTGGTTCCTTTACAGTTGCAGATTAACATCTGGCTTTAAAAGATGTTACTTTCTGCACTTTAGAACCTTACCCTTATAATTCAAGAACTTAGCAAATTCAATGCCTTTCTTTTAGATAATAATATCTATATATCAAACCAGAGACACGATATATTATCATATCATATTATAAATGTAAAGTCCATACATTTTGTGGATTAATCTTAAATTACTAAATCACACATTGTATAAATTCTGAAGTAACAATTAAATCCACCAAGTACCCAAAAATAGCCACACAAAAGATAATAACACACAAAAATAAAATATACATAGAAAATGAGGTTAAAGAAAATCTTTGAAGACTTAAGATTGCCAATATAACATAACAAACTTGAGGAAGATGGTACTCCTGATACATATTTCTTTAAGTATGGAACGCTGTGACACATATTCTTAAAAACCTTTCACTTAAGTAGCCAAACATGTTTTTCATATTTAAAGAATCCTAACACAGATAAGATAGAAGTGAAGCTATTCTGGTTTAGCATGGAAGCCTAGAGCCCTGTTTGCTCAATTTTCCTCAACATCAACGACCTCAGCAGATGAAGACACCTTACTGCTATTTCCTATAGTCATTCCTTAATTCTGCTCTGCAAAGAGCCAATCATTATTCCTAAAGCACACTTAAGACTATTCCCCCTCCAAAATCTAGTTTCATATCCTTATAATATCTTGAAATTAGATGCTACTTCTTAATTTACAGAAAGCTTTTATGCTCATCTAGTACCTCATTAAAACCTCAAAACTTAGGAAGTAGGTATGACAGATTACTTGCTCCATCTTTATAGATTAATTTAATCTAGATTCCAAGGTAAGTGTCAAAGCCTAAGTCATATGAGAAATTGTAGCTTATTTTTTTGGAAGTTCAAACAGAAGCAGCTGATCAACTTATTTTAAAAAAATAATTGTTTCAACATAAGAAAAAGTGATTACTATGAGATACTGTATTTTAAAGGCAAGACTAAAATTCAGCTCTACCCTTTAAACTAGTACTCCAACCCCCATCCCTACCTATCTTCAGACAGCAATTCCACTCATTTCAAAATTGGCCCTCCCTTAATCTGTTAAGTACTGCTCTTCAAGTTTACCTTTGTGATTATTACCATCACCAAGACTAACAAGTTTGCATAACATCCTTCTCCATTTAACTAGACATATGGTCTGGGGAAAGTTAGGTCTCTTTTCTTTGCCTCAGTTTCTTCATCTGGAAAGCATTGGGGGAAAGTATCTATTTTCACAGAACTGTTAGAAGTATTAAATGAGTTAATAATATGCAAAAGACTTAAACTAGTGCCTGATACATAGTTCAGTGTTTACTTTTATTATCATTGTTACTACTACTAAATATTAACATATACCATAATAAGTACCGAGTACATAAAAGTGATAGTTCCTCCTTTGCTGGGTTCCAACCCCACATAGAGAAATAAAAAATATAAAATACATATTTTAACATACCTCACAAGAAACTTTATCCAATTTTATTTGTTTTTTGGTACTGGGGATTGAACCTAGGGTTGCTCAGTCACTGAGTCACATCCCTAGCTCTTTTTATATTTTATTTTGAGACAGGGTCTTGCTAAGTTGTTTAGGGCTTTGCTAAGTTGCTAAGGTTGGCCTTGAACTTGTGATCCTCCCGCCTCAGCCTTTCAAATTGCTGGGATTTCAGATGTGTACCACTGCACTTGGCAACTATCCAATTATTTTAATTTATTTTTTTAAATGATACACAAAAATGTAAAAATTGAACATTAAAAAAATCATAATGGTAGGAAATCCCACAAGCTAATATATAATTGCTTAAAAGAATAAAATTAAAAGGAATGTGATATAAAAATTCACAGAAAGTAGTTCTGAAATTTGGGATTGTAAAGGAAAAATAGTCTCAGAAACTTTCACCTTTAAATGAAATTGAGTTTTCTGAACATAAAAACTTTATTCTTGGGGCTGGAGCGGTGGCTCAGCGGTTTCGGCGCTTGCCTGGCAAGCATGAGGACCCGTGTTCAAACCCCAGCAAAACGTACACAACTGTGTTGAAGCAACAAAGGCCATGTGAAAAACTAAATAAAGTTGTTTCTCTCTTTCTCTGTCTCTCTTACTGTCCCTCTCTCTTTAAAAAACAAAACTTTATTCTTTCTTTTTGTATTTTTTTGAGATAGGGTTTTGCCCAGGCTGGCCTCAAACCTGTGATGCTCCTGCCTCAGCCTTCTAGAATAGTTGGAATTAAAAGCATGCAGCACTATATGTGGCTTTCCTCCATCTTTTTTTTTTTATTTTAATTTTTTAAAGAGAGAGAGGGACAGAGAGAGAGAGAAAGAAAGAATTAATTTTATTTAGTTTTTCATGTGGTTTTCATTGCGCCAACACTTGTGTATGTGGTGCTGGGGTTCAAATACATGTTCTTGCGCCTACCAGGCAAGCGCCATAACCGCTAAGCCCCTGCTCCAGTCCCTTCCCTCCATCTTTTCAAAATGATTTTCAACTTTCGTATGTTCCTACTGGAAATTAGGTTAAGAAAGTATTTTTTTCTACCATCACAAAAACATGTACACTTCACAATTTCAAAGCCATTCCTGTAAATTCTATTCCCTATACAAAAACTACAAAGAAAATATATTTAAAACAAAAAAAATTTTAAACTAGAAATACTATAAAGCAATTATAAGAAAACATCAAGTTTAAATATTGCCTCAATCAGGAAAACTTACATGCATTCAATAATCAGCTTTCAAGTAATACATGAAGTATTAAATTATATTAATATGACCTTTAAAGGTGAGAAGTTAGAATTAAAATTAAATCATAAAGCATGAATTTAGGGTTCTAGAAAGAAAGTTCTGAAAAAACAAAAACAAAACAAAACAACTGATAATTTTTAAAAGGACATACTTAACCCAGACCATTCATCATCGATATAGGGTTGATTACGGCTAACATCCCACTGATAATCAGAAGTGGTAGACTGAGAAACTGGCTCAGCAGTAGACCCTTAAATGAAAAACGAATGCAATAAAATTAAAAATGGAATTTCCTAATGATGTTTCATTACAATAGTTCTATACTTTGCACATGGAGACTTTTTACTTTTTTATTTCTCCTAAAAGGAAAAATTCAGACATTAGAGTTAAATTAAAGGGAAAAGTAGAATTGAGGGTAATTTTATTTAAAAAAAATTTTTTTTTAAAAGACAGAGGGAGAGAGGAAGAGAGAAGAATCAATTTTATTTATTTTTCATCTGGCTTTGTTTCTCCGAAATGCTTCGTTGTGTATGTGGTGCTGGGGTTTGAATCTGGGATCTTGCGCATGCTAGCAAGCACTTGAACCGCTGAGCCACTGCTCCAGCTTCTGAGGGTAATTTTAGATAAAGAATGATAATAACTAGATCTAAATGTACTGATCAGAAATATTTTCCCTAGTTCCAATCCACGAGATTTTGTTTTTTGTAACAGATGCTTCCAACTAGTTACCTATAAATTTCAAGAACTCAAAAAAAAAAAAGCTGTGTTATTTTTCTTCTTAATGATCTATATCCTTAGAACTCTGAAAAAGATAACTAGAAAAGACCTGAGTTGGCTATAACTTTATGGCTAAGGAAAGTTTAAGAAACAGGTGATTATCTAGACAGAAAAGCCAGAGACAAGGGAGCTGTTGAAGGTCTGGAGAGTATATTTTGTCTGTTTCTTTTCTATTGTTTTTGTTTTGTGAGGAGTGGGAAAGGAGTAGGTAGGTTGAGAGTAGGGTGTCACAAGGTACTATTGGAACCTGATGAGAGCTGTGGTGGCCTAACACTTAGAACTTAACACAAAATTGTACATACAATTTTGGGGACATATAAGTTCATGGATGCCATGTCAAATTCCCTTGCCCTATGGCATAAATTAATTTTACAATGTAAATGTAAACAGTGGTTTTCTATTAGGGGTATGTGTGTGTGTGCGTGCTTTGTATCACAGATATTCTAAATCAGAATATCCATGTGTGTCAGGACTTAGGTGACTCTGATACTCAGTTTAGATTCAGAGCCACTATCATGAAGAAATAGTTAAGTGGTTAAAGAAAGAGCCGTGACAGTATTAAAGTCTAATACACAATCATGTCTTCCTTTCACATAGGAATTTATAAATTTTCACTTGGTTATAGATGATCTTACTAGCATCCCACTAACATGACAACCACCTGGTGGTCAAAATAGTTATATATTTTTTTGTAAGACTTAACCCTAAACAACCCTATAAAAGTAGTATATATTTAGCACACTGGATACTAAGAAGCACTGCTGTACTACTGTAACCCTGGTGGCACTTTAGTAGCTCATGCTGCTTTCTCTGAACGTATAAAGAGAATAGCATCTGTGTTGTACAAAGTCACCAAATGGGGGAAACAAACAACTTGCACCTCTGGAACTAAAAGGTGGTCATCTTTGAGATCAAAGTTTCACAAACTGAGATTCACAGGCCAAATCTAACCACCCTGTTTTCATATGGTCAATGAGTCAAAAATAGTTTTTACATTTTCACATGGTTGAAAAAAATACATATAAAGAATATTATTTTGGAACCAGACATAATTATTTGCTTATGTACTATTTCATGAAGCTTTACTGTTACCACAGCAGAGTTAAGTAGCTGCAACAAAACAGTACAGCAAAAAATATTTACTATTTGTTTTCTCACATACAAAGTTTGCTGTCGCTTATTCTAGGCTAGTGATTCCAGACACTGTAGAACTACACAATTAGTAAAGTGGGTCCATGAATTCCAAAGTGAACTAATACCTGAAATAGCATCTCCCACATTAAAAAAAAAACTTTTATTTGGTATGTTATAATTACACACAATAGGGCTTTGTTGTTACGTATTTGTAAATACATATAACATAAACTGGTCAATATGTAACATCTGTTAAATATATATATAGCTTCTAGATGATTAAATAAAAGGCATGTCCACTTAAGTTATGATGAATCAATAGTTTATAAAAGAGTGTATATTCTAAATCAACAGATACTCAAAGTAGAATTATTATATGGGGGTCCATATAATATGAAAGGCTTAACTATACATTCATGATGACTAAAAAGGAACAGAAAGAAAAAAAATAAATGCCAATCTGTAAGCAGAAGTGTAGTAGGAGTAGACCAGTAATTGAAGAGTATGATCCTAAACTAAAGGGAAGATCTTCCACAAGTCTATATGCAAATACACTGTCAGTGTTGTCTGGCCACGGAATCTTCCTTATTCCCTGCAGAAAGAACTAAACCACTTGCATATAAAGAGATTCAGGTCTTTCTCTCCCTGCTTCCAACCCCTTTTAAAGGGCTCTGCCACGCTACATACCTATTATTTACGTTGACAGCATATGTTGATGCTGATTATTTTTTCAAATAACAAGTGCTAAAATTAATTTAAACAGAATTTTTTTTTTAACTAAATGAAAGACTGTTTTTCACATACCAGAAACAGCAGAGTTAAGTGTGAGAGATGCAAAAGAAGCAGAATTCTGTTCAGAGGTATTCATCCCCCTATCCACACTAGACCAAGCAGCTGTTAAAATAAAGAACGTCACTTGGAACCTTCAATTTGCAATGAAACTTGAAAGATACGTACAGATTTAATACTATGATAACAATATTTAAAGATACAGAAATCACAACCAATAATACAGCAATAGCTACTATTTACTGAACGTCTATTATATAGCTGGGCCTGTTTACATCAACCATTTCTAATCCTTACGGCATTTCTAATCCTGCTAGGCAGTTTCAGAGCAATTAAGTGACCTGCTGACAGCCAGAAAACAACTAAGTTATGACCAGAACTTAATTTTCAAAACCTATGCTCTTTCCACTACATCAAGGTACCTTATTATCTATCATAATTAAGCAACCACCTGGGTCAGGTACTGAACTTGGTACTTGATATTCATTATAACCAAACCTCACAACTATAACATGAGGTCCATAACGTTAAATAACTAACCTAATGTCCATAAAAGCTAGAGTGGTTATTCATATCTAATACATGTGTATGAACTAGAGTCCCATGCTCATTATACTGTACCATGATATCTAACCAATATTTTTAAGACATTTCTTTCTTATACATGAGTATAGTCACACTGCAAAATACTTTGGTCAATGGCAGACCATGTGTTCCCATAAGATTTTAACACCTAGTGATATCATAGCCATCTTAGTTTAAGCATATGCTATGATGTTCACATGATTATGAAATAATTTAAGAAGACATCTTCAGAACATGTCCCCATTGTTATATGACATTTGGCCATATTTTAAGGAATATATACCTCCACACGATCAGTCATACCTGTCTCTTCTCAGTGACTCACTGCAAACCTAATTTAACATAGTTCACTTTCAAGTTCGACAAGTCTCAATCCAACTAGGGAGGAGCTCTAATCTGCTGCTTTATATTATCTGTAGCATCACTAAAGAAAAGACCATATAATCTATGTCCTAATTAAGAAATGCTATGGAGCTTTTATAAATACATTGCAAATATTCTCAAAGGTCACAGTTCTCTTCATTACTCCAAAAAACTGGACTATTTCTTTTTATTAAATATGAAAGGATGCTTTTAGCTCATAAATTTGCACTTTCTTCCCTGCTGAAAATAGAACCAGTTTCATTTTTTTCAAACTAATATTAACATTTCTACACAATTTCTGGACATTGTAGGGGAGGAGAGGAGAACAAGCTTAAGAACAATATTAGTAAATGATCCGAGTTTGTTTTTTAAAAAGTGATGGGAAAGCTAAAAGCAAAGGAAGAAAATTTTCTCTACTTATAATCTAAAAATATTCTAGTGTGTCTATCCCCAGATTAAAGTATTAAAAAAATCTGCCATAAGCACAAGAGAAAAAAATTGTATGTTTAATATATAAGAAATAATAATTTAGTTTAAAAAATAAAACAGTAAGAGGCCATTAGACAAATGCAAAGAACACAAACAGACAATTCACACACCAAAAATAAAAATCATCAAGAAAGTTATGGAAAAATATTTAACACCTCA
>PVKS010006221.1:50325-79818 GCA_004027875.1 Aplodontia rufa
GAAAATACTTTGGTAACGTGTAATGCAGCATCATAAACATTCATATTCCTTTTGTCCTAATCATTCCCAGGAATCTAACCAAAAAAAAAAACCAACCCCAAAACAAACATATTCAATATAACAGTATACAAAACAATAAAAAAAAAAAAAGAAAAATTATTTCTCCAATAATATAGAAATAATTAGCTACGTTATGCTTACACAACAGATCATAAGGCCATTAAATAAAAATACAAAGAGTAAGTTAATGTTACAATGCTAACGGGCAAAAGTAACATAAAAAGACATACTCAATTTGAGTCATCAAACAAAAAGAAAAACTGTTCATTGGTGGGAGGAGTCCATAAAGAAACACAAAAAACTAATACTGGTTATCACTGGGTGGTGTGATAATAGCAGATTTTCCTTTATTTTTATGTAGTTTTCCATAATTAACATGGAATTCTTTTGTATAGTACAAATACACACCTATTGTTTTTAACTTAGTGGCTCTCACAGAAATAATTATTTCTCAACTACTAGTCTTTATTTTATAGGGAAAAATTTAGTTGTAGTCATTCTGCAGACTACAAAATACTCAAAAATGGATGCCATGTTCTGTACTTTCACTTACTATCTGAGATGAGTTAATTATTTCTGTATGAAGGACTAATTTGTGAAGAGATTATTTTTCCCCTTTCCTAAAAAATTAAAAATGTATCAGGTTAGCAATTTTAAATGAACTTAAATTTTTCTAATGGTTCTTACCAATGCCAGAAAATATTGAACGGTCACTCCAACTCCTTCCCCAGTCTTTTCCATTTGCATTAGCATCGCCAGTATCTTGAGTCCAAGCAGATGGCTCTGTTTTCCTCTTGCCTGCAGAAGTAGGTGGAACAGAGTTCCACTTCTCCTCACCTGCACTGATCTGTGAGGAGAGTTTTATAGACTTTTCATTCCAGCCTCCTCCATTGACAGTAAGGTTTTCATTCAATCCTGAAGAAACTTAAAGAAAAGAAAATAAAGATTAAAAACAGGTTAAAAAAAAGTTTCTTGTTAAAAACAGGGTGTTTTCAAATTTCTACAATTGCTTGGTTTATACTGATCACTCCTTTTTTGCTCTTAATTTCCTTTAATTAGCTTGAGCTTTAAAGATAAAAATGAATTTGAAGGGACACACAGACCTGTTTTAATTTAAAAATAATAGGAGGTTTGAATGTAACATATGTACTAGTAATGTTTTCAATAGCAGAATAACTGCCTCAAAGGAAGTACAACAAAGTAAACAGGAAAATTACACATATTCTAGCACACTCAGAATACTCACCCAAGTCATATGAAGACTCTACCCTACTTAAATGTTCTTTCTTTAAATATTTTGTACATCTTTTTACGTGTGTACGAGTGTGTGTGTGTTTTGTTTTTTCAAGTTTCCTAGATGATTGTAATAGGATTGAGACTCATGGGCATGAAGGAAGCTGACAGTGATTTAAGAGCAAGACTAAGATAAGAAAATGCTTTTTTTCTTCATTTCTAAATTTATGTTTTTCCTGTAAAACTTTTGTTTTCCCATCAAGTACATCACTCTACGTAATTCAATCATTATCATAAATGAGCAAATAAAATATATTTTGTTTGTAACACTATATAGTCCATTTATTGTGAAATATTTGATACTATAAAAGAAGTGGTGAGAAATAACAAAAACTAAGTCTTTTTTCTTAATATACAGGGGTAAAGTTTTTTATTTCACATATGCCTATATTATACTCACATCCAAAGATTCTTCTCTACTGGCTTCAGTAATGCAAGCAAGAAACAAAACTGCATACAAATGATTACTAAAAGAATGTTTTTATGTATGGGGAGAGCAGAATGTTAGAACACACCAAAGGCTGTTAGAAGTGAAAGTGATTTTTTCTTTCTATTTTCCAAAATCTCTGAATTATGATTATGTTACGTTAGTAATTAAAAATTATTTTGTAGTCTTTTATTTTCCTTCTGCATCATTTGTGTGAAGAAAGAGACATGTATTAAATTTCTATTTTGATGGGCCTTCAATTTAAGTTACATGTAATTTCTCTCACCCTGAAGTGTAGAATCTCCTTTTCCAGACTTATAGTTGCTAACTTGAACATTTAGATGAGAATCACCTGGTTGAAATAGAAATAAAATTTATTTAACACTAAATAGGCCACTGCGCACATTAGGAGTAACACACAAATTAATTTCTTACTGATTATCTATAAATATTGTTCCTTCAAGTGCCAAATTCTTTCAAAGAAAAAAGTCAAATTTACAAAACATTTCACAAGTACATAAGTAACTGATTCTTTTATTACCATATCCTTAGCCAACTAAAATATCAATAAAGGACCAGAAAAATTATCCAAGCATAAGTAGGGTTTGCTGTTCTGCAATGGTTATCAAGATTCTTTTAAGTAGGAACTGGAGAATTGGGCTCTGAAATTGGGTTCAACTTTGCCACCACTCAGTAATACCAGTTGCCTTTTTAATAATCCTACAAGCAAACACATCAAGTTCTTAAAAAAAACTTTACCAGTATTTGGGACTAGAACCTAGGAAATATGGCAAAAGGCAAGAATGAATGTTTTAAAACAAAATTTATTACTATTTCTGTCACTAAAAAGCATAATGATCATAATATAGCCAAACACAAAACAAACACGAGAAACAAAAACCAAAAACAGGATTGCGTAAGAAAGGAAGGCACATACACAGGACAGTGGAAAGGGTCATCAACTGAATTACTAAAGCATGGCTAATAAGTGACAGTGAAAATGAATAAGCAGAACTCACTGCTATATCATGACAATGAATTCCAACAAGTTACCAAGCAAAAAAGTGAGAGTAACAAAGCGCAGAAAGTGGTCTGGAAACAAATGAGTGAAGGGGAGATGAGCAGGTCATGAACAAAAAGACAAGAGTCAGATAAACCAATGCTTTGAAGCAAACAGAACGGTACATCACTTTGCAGACTGGTGTCTCTGGGGTGAAACGATGGCAATATAAAGTGCTACCAAGGAGCCATCAACATTAGATAGTTTGAACATCTGAAATACTTGGAAAAACACCAGCTTAATAACCTTTGAAGTTCTAGTCTAGCTTTATCAAACATCTCTGGCACTCTCAAAAAGCCAGGGTGATAAGCAATCCAGATAGAACCTGCACTAGCCAGAACATGCTTGTTTCATCTTGGAATGAAAGCACTCAACATGCAGAATGGTGATAAATAATTCCATTTTATAAATGTCTTATCCACTGTAAGAAATGGAGATGCGAAAGAGCTGGGCATACGTATGAAAAGGAACAACATCATTTTCTCATGTGACTCAAGGCAGAAAGGCAAATTTTAATAAGCCATTCATTAGGTAATACGTAACAAGCAACACTGCTGGTATTAGGTAAACCAATACATGGCTCACGATACTTTCAGGAAGAAGGGTATATCAGCACAATGTTAGCAATTTAAAATAGATTTTGACATGTTTTATAAATCTGATTTAAAGGAATTTGATTTGATGTATCACTCTTATGTTCCACTAATATACCTTTATTCTTCTTGGCAACAACAGGAAATGATGCAGTTGTAAGTTGCTCGGTGGTAACTGTGATGGTATTTTCTATCCCAGGGATAGTTGAATCCAATGAACCAGAATCAGTCAGCACCTTATCACGTTTACGCTGTTGTCGTTTCTCTCTGTGACTAATTTTAGTTTCCCAGGTTCCTGACACAGCCCCAGAAAAAAAGTGTTGTTAAGTGAGGGGAAAACAAAAAAAAGGTGCAGTTTTGAGGAAAAAATGGGGTGGGGCACACAAAGTATCATAAATTTAGATATTATGCTAAAAACCAAGAGCTGCATTCCATTAATTTATCCTAAGAATTAATTCTGATCTTACTTTTTATAGGCAACAAACCACTATGATTTATTTTAGCATTTTTCTTAAATCAGTCATCTATAGTTTAGAAAAAGTGACAGAAATAAATCATCTTAAATCTTTATTTTGCTGGATAGAAGTGAGAGGAGTATTATATATATAATCACTAATCGATGGGCTTATTAGGTGATGATAATAAATGGCTTATTCAAGAATTTTGCACACAGCCTTCCAGGGATGGTATACTTAAAAACAATGGGGGAAAACCCCAAACCATACTTCTGGGAAACAAAGACAAGATGAATGGCTGGCTTTTCAGTTGTTCAAAATAATGAGGCAGACCTAGATTTCAAGTTAGCTTCCTTCAGGAAAAGCACTATTGGATTTGTCAATAATTTAGAAAACAAGTCGCTTCCTAACAATGTCACAGACCTGAATTTTAAAATCTACAGTAATTAAAAAGAAGAGCTAGATATAAAACTAAAGGAAACAAATGCAGTTTTTACATAATATACCTTGGTTTAAAAAAAAAAGGATTTAAAAAAATGTCTATAGTCCTTTCTCTTGCTCAAATACCTTCATCAACTTCCTTTCCATCATGGCGTGAACTGTTTTGCACTGCTTTAGCATCTGACTTTGATTTCTTCTTATTTTTCTTTGACTGAAAGTAAAATAGAACGTAACTTATTATTTTGTTATGTTTTTGAAAAGGTAGGAGTCAGTAAAATACATAAAGAAATGTATGATGCTGACAGCTAGAATTTTTAATAAGTTTGACTTTAGTTACCATTTATTGGGTGGTTACTATGCACTAAATACTTCATATTCATTTTCGTATTTATTCCTTAAAAAAAAAAACTCGCTGGAGAAAGCATTACCCCCATTTTAGAGATAAGAAAATGGAGACTCAGAGAACTATTAGTTAAATTGTAAACAGGCAGTACTGGGTCACATTAAATCAGTAAATTAATCTGTAATTAGAAACTAAATCTGTCTAGCTCCAAGCCTGTGCTCACAAATATGTTATCCTACCTTATGGTACAAATAATGTGCTGTAATTTGGTGCTTTCAGGGCAATAAAATTATAACCCATTGCCTGTGTTCAGAAAGAAAATGATGTACCAACTATTGGTTTTTGGATTGCACAAAACACATTGCTGATAAACCCTATATATATAACAAATTAATGAATCAACTGTATAAACCAAGTAATATTTTGTCAGCTTCAAAGCAATGTGAAAAATCTGTATATAGATGGCTAACAATTCAATAAAGATAAAATACCTACACAATATAAGATATGGACATTTGGGAAAGGCCTTCCAACTCCTTTCTGCTTTTATTCTCCTTTCAAAAAGGTTGCCAAAAATTCCATAAAGCCATGCTTTCTATTCTTAGACAAGTACTTCCAGAAGAGAATTAAAATGCATGTTTTTAAATATACTTTGTAATCACTCATTTAACTATCTATTGATATTGGCCATACATGTATTATTGTATACTATCTTAAGTCTAGAGTTAAAGAAGAGATTGTATCTTAATTATAAGCCTTTTGTATGAGTAAGCAGTAAAGACAGTTTGAATAAGCAATGACAACTAAGCACTTTTCCTATCAATAAACAACTTATAAATACAGCCAGCCCTCCGTATTTATGGGGAAAATACATTTGTACTGAACATGTACAGCCTTTTTCTTATCACTATTCCCAGAATAATACAGTATAAAAACCATTTACAGGTTGGGGATGTGGCTCAGTAGTACAGCACTTGCCTAGCAAGCATGAGCCCTGGGTTTTACCCCCTGGCAACAACAACAACAAAAAATTAGCCGGGCGTGGTGGCGCACACCTGTAATCCCAGAGACTCAGGAGGCTGAGGCAGGAGGATCGCAAGTTCAAGGCCAGGCTCAGCAACTTAGTAAGACCCTGTCTCAAAATAAAAAAATAAAAAGAACTGGGGATGAGCTCAGTAAAAAGCACCCCAGGGTTCAATCCCCAGTACAAAAAAGAAAAAAAAAAACAAACGCTATTTACACAGAGTTTATGTTATATTAAATACTGTTACTAATCTAGACATCATTTAAAGAAGTACATTAGAGATATACGCAAGGTATATGGCAAATGCCATTTTACAGTATAAAAGGCTTGGGCAACTGCAGATTTTGGTATCTGCTTGGTGTCCTGGAACCATCACCCCACAGATACCAACCGATAACTATTATTTTCAAGTGACATGAGCTTTTAAGGGTGATTAAAAAAAACAAAACAAAACAAAAAAAAAACCAACTATCTTTGACAAGGGACTATTTTTAAGTTTTTTTTTAAACTGTCCTCATAATTGACTTGCATGTTCTCATCATTAACATGTATCATGTTTAATATTCTGCTTTATTATATTTACCTAACCAGGCTTTTATCTATTTTTTAAAGTTGAGGTATTATTCACACACCATAACATTCACCCTTTTAAAGGACACAATTCAGCTGTTTTAGCACATTCAAAGTAGCATAGCTATCACCATTATTTTCTTAGACCATAAATGAAACCCTGTAACCATTATCAGTTACTCCCTACTCTCTCCTCCTCTCCCTGGAAACCACTCATCTACTTTCTACTGTCTCTATTGTAACTACTCTTCAGATAACACACTGAACATCTGTCAACTTCAGTCTAGAGCAAGAGCAGCAAACTTATTTTACAAAACACCAAATAGTTAATATTTTAGGCTTTAAAAGTCATATGGTTTTGTTGCAACCACACAATTATGTAGTGTGAAAGCAAGCATATACAATATATAAATGAATGGATGGGACTATATTCCATAAAACTCTTTACAAAATAGGCATCTGGATATTTTTGGGGAGCCAGAGTTTGCTATTTGTAGTCTGGAGTAGAGCTGTTCAACAGAAATATAATGCAAGCTATGTACAGTTTAACATTTTATAGTAGACACACTTTTTAAAAGTTAAAAAACGTAACGTTAATTTTAATGACATATAAATACTATCATTTTACCAGAAAACCAATATAAAAACTATCAATAAAGATAGGTAATATGAAAAATAACAATAAAATAGGTAATATGAAAAATAACAATAAAGATAGGTAATATGAAAAATAACATAAGCTAAGTCTTTGAAGTCTGATGGATATTTCATACTTAATGGCAATCTCAATTCAGACTAGCCACATATCAAGTGCTCAATATCTACAAGGGGCAAGTGGCTGCCATATTGGACAGTACAGGTTTACAAAAACTATAGTAGTTATTATCCCCCATTTTACAGGTAAGGAGATTGAGACCATAAAGAAATTATAAAAAAACTAAGACCATAGAATAATTAAGAGCTAATACCAGGACTAAAATCCAGTTCTGACACCAGACCCTATCTTTTCAAACACTCCTTTATTCTGTCTCCCTACATGTAACTCCAAATGCAAACTTGAATCATGCATTAGCTACATGACTTTGGGCTAAATCACTCTAAATTCTCTTTTGCAACTGTCACATGCAACAAAAACTTCTACCTTCTTTTAGGAATAAAAAAAAAGAAAAGTAAAAACAGATTACTAATTAAAACCACTGTACTTTAAAAAAAAGAGAGAGAAGGGAGAGGGTGAGAGAGCAATAGAGAATCAATTTTATTTATTTTTTCATCTGGCCTTTGTTTCTCCAACAAGTATGTTGCGTATATGGTGCTGGGGTTTGAAACTGGGACCTTGCGCATGCCAGGCAAGCACTCCAACTGCTGGGCCACCACTCTAGCCCTGTACATGAGAATTTTAAAAAGAGGGAAACCATGAAAATATGACATAAATACTTGTTTCTAAGCAGTTCCATTTCAGTTAAGTCTTCTGAAGAAAATCGGTAGCACAGAGTTCTGGCTTCCTTGTTACCTTTACTTCCTTGCTCCCTATTTGCTGTCCCTATTTGCTGTCAGGCTCTGCCAAGGAGTTGGGTAGATTGTCATACTACCCTTTTCCAAACAGCTCAACAGTAAAAAACAAAAACAAAAGCAAAAATCTGATTTTAAAACAGGTAAATGATCAGAATAGACATTTCTCAAAATAAATTATACAAATGGCCAAGAAATTAAATGGATGGAACTGGAGACTATCATGCTAAGTGAAAAAAACCAGTCTCAAATAGTCAAATGTTGAATGTTTTCTCTGATTCATGGAAGTTAATCCAAAATAAGAGAGGGAGATTTAAAAAAAAAATAGAAAAAAGATCAGAGGAGTAGACAAAGGGGAATGAAAAGGAGGGAGGAGGGATAGGATAGGGAAAGTTTGTGGAATGAATAAAACCTAACTTTCTTATGTACATATATGAATATACCACAGTTAATCTTACCACCATATACATGCACAAGACACTAATTAAAAAAATAATGAATAACAGAATGATCAGTAGAGGGAATGAAACAGAATGTGGGAGGAAGGGAGAGGAGACATACTGGGGAATGAATTAGAACAAATCATATTCCATGCTTTTATAATTATGTCATTGTATATTCTATTGTCATGTATAACTAAAAAGAAAAGAACTTGATTAAAAAAAACAGATGTATATGAAGAAACATCCAACACATCACTAATCTCTTTGGGAAATACAAATCAAAACCACAATAAAATATCACCTCACCCCAATCAGGATAGCTATTATCAAAAAGACAAATAAATGCTGGTGAGGCTGAAGAGAAAGGTAAAGACACCTTATAAATTGTTGGCAGGAAAGTAAATTAGTACAGCCATTATGGAAAACAGTATGGAAGTTCCTGAAAAAACTGAAAACATATCTATCACTTGATACAGTAATCCCATTACTGGGTATATGTATCCAAAGGAAATGAAATCGTTGTATCAAAGTGATATGTGGATACCCAATGTTTACTGAAGCACTATTCACAATGCCCAAGAAATGGAAATCAACTGAGAATGTCCAGAAAGCGAGTGGATGGATTAAAACACCCCCCCCCAAACCTGATAGTATCTGTAGTAGAATACCATTCAGTCTCACAAAAGGATGAAACCCTGCCATTTGTGGCAACATGGATAGAACTGGAGAACACTACGTTAAATAGGGCACACACAGAGACAAATATGGCACACAATCATTTGTGGACGTTTAAAAAGCTGGTTACATAGAAGTAGAAAGTAGCAAGGAGGCTGCTAAGGCTAGGAAGAGTAGGGGAAGTGAGAGAGAGGGAGGATGAAAAACAACCAAAATAGTCAGGGGACATAGTTCAGATGTTCTGCACCACATGCACAACTGAGTGTTGGAGAAACGAAGACCAGATGAATAAACAAATAAAATTGATTCTTTCTCCCTCTCTTAAAAAAATAAATAAGAGAAAAAGAGTTTGAAGGTTCACAATGCTCAGAAATGATAATATTTGAAGAGATGGAAGAGCTAATTACCCTGATTTATCATTACATTGTATAAATGTTATCAGGTTATAATACTGTACTACGTAAGTACAAATATTACATGTCAAATTAAAAATGCAGATTAAAGAATCAAGTCTTTTCTTACATGGTCTTCATGTAATTAATATTTATAAAGTGTCCACTATGTGCCAGGCGTTGTTTTAGGAGCTAAGTATGGAGAACTGAGTAAGTCTCTACAGATGGAAGACACATGCAACTGCTATTAGAAATTCTCATCCAGGGCTCCTTGCCTAATGTTTACCTGTAAGAGATCTATATCGATCCAATTAATTTTTAAAACAACTACAGGTATTTCCTACCACCTCTGAAATCTAACTTACAACTTACTTAAATGACACATAAGGCCCACAGATTAATTTCCACTTCATATTCCTTTACTCATAAACATTTGGTTCCTATCTGATCCTCTTTCACAACATTCCTGCTTTGCCCATGCTGCAACTCACTACTGATGTTTTTTTCCCTCAGAACAAAATACTACAGTCAGAGTGCTAGGGTGATTATCTTTGTACCCTAATCATCTGGTCCCCTGATGATTATTCAATGCCTGAAATGATTTGCATTAATTTTTTTGACCTAGCTCAAACTATACTCCATTTGCTTTATCCCTCTCATGTTCCTTCATCCCTTTTCCCTAAATATGTAAGATCTAGTATTTATAAATATTTAAAATTGTTGCACATACAGCCTCTGTCACAAACTTCCTTGTGATACTTCTAGTACTTCTTTAAATTTCTGTGTGTGCAAACATCTGGCTTTTCTAATAAGTATGAACTTCTTGAAATCAAGAGAATCATTACGTTTCATTACATTCTCAACAGAATCTCTACTTTGTTTAAATGCTTCATGATCAGCACCAATGCACAAGATGAAGCAAAGAAATTTGTCCTTTAGGAATTCTGTCAAGCATTACAAATTAACTTTGCACGAAGAGAACTACCTTTAGTCAAAAGTCTCCAACATTATTTGAAATTTAATACATCAGAAGTGATCCTAAAAATCTCTGTACAGAGCAAATCTTTTTCTACTGGCTTCCATTAAAATTTCACATTGTCATCTCTCATTTCATATATATATGGTACAGATATTATAAAAAATTTCTACTACATTAGTCCTATTAAAGAAATCTGTGTCATATATTAAATGTGTGTATACATATATAATCATATATATGTATATATGTACACACACACCCCATTCCCAAGAGAGGAATGAGTTAAATAGACAATGAATGTACATCTAAGCAATATGTATTTGGTGCCTTGGGACTTAATATTTGTACCTTGAATAGCAAATGTTCCATTCTTTTATAATAAGACTATGAAAAACTCTGATAAATAATAATTAGATCCACTATTACCACTTTCTCAAACTACTAAAGAATATAATCATAACGAATATGAAGTAAATATGAAGAATTCTAAAATCAGATTAGGAGGAGTTCCCCAAAATATGCAAACAAGCAGCATCAGCAAACAGCTGAGAATCCATGTCTAGAATACATGTAACTCACTTAAATGCCTGAGAAGTATGCCAGATAGAGAGGTCTGCTGTAACAGTGGGTTAGATAAGGTTGTTGTTCTTATACTTCAACGGGAAAAGATGGAGCATATGCCCCGAAATACTTATTTTTAAATTTTATATACATCCTACTACATTTGCAGTATATACACTTGGTAAAACAAAACAATTATTTTTAGTGAAAGCAATATGAATGAATATGCTACACTGTTTTTGAGTACCTTTTAGATTCACATATTTTAGTACTTGGTATTAAATACTGTCATATCTGGAAAAGGTAATGAAATCCAAATGGGAAACATACATAATGAGTCATGCTTACTAAATCATGACAACTTTTCAGTCTCACTCTCTAAGCATACAAAGGTTCTTGTAGAAATTGAGCTAATAAATTTTAATTTTCTTCAACATCAGCAAGTTCCTTCTGTAAATTAGTAAGAAGATTCTACACTTTGGGGGGTATTTGTAACAAATGAACTCATAAGAAGCTACGTTTCTCTTAGAAAACTTCTCCCAAGGCTGTGCAGATGAGAATTTTCACATCCAATTAACAAATGATTTTTAATAATAAAATTATATAATCATGCAAAAATTTAATATACTATTCACTGCATGAATTTCCTTCAAAATCCAGTTTTTTTCTGACACCCTGATAAACATTCCTTAATCCTGAAGTGACAGATTAAGCATAACTTTTCCTCCAAAGTATCTGCTAAGTGGACAAAAATTTATCATTATAAAAAAAGATTCAGAACACTTAATTTTTAGTAAAAAGAAAAATGTGAAGCTCAATTTTAAAAGTTGGTCTATTTTAGGACTAGGGATATGGCTTAGTGGTAGAGTGTTTGTCTAGCATGCCCTGGGTTCAATTACCAGCACCCCAATCCCCTCCAAAAAGGTTGGTCTCCTTTATAAAAGCATTTTTGTTACAATATAATCAACCTGAAAGTGATTACTACCTTGCCCTTACAGAAATCTAAAGGTATGACTTTTAAAAATCTGCAACCTGGTTTTAACCTCTTGTTTTCATAGTTTTCTATGAATACAGTGAATAAATTTCAAGCATGGTGCTATCTCTATAACTTTTATCTTCCTAATCCCCCAACTTTATGTATTTTATTTTTTTAGCTTTCCTAGTCAAATCAGCCACACCACAAGTGGTTTTTAAACTTTTTCTGTTGGCACATATTAATTATACAGAATACTGGGTTAATGTACTACAGCATATTTGTACCTGCATAATGATTTGATTAACTTCAATCTCTGGTATCTCCCTTTGTCCTCCCTCTCCCTCCTCTCTCTACTCTACTGGTCTCCCTTGTATTTCCAGCCCGTTTTTTTTAGTTCTTTATATGTTCTAGATATTACTTCTCTGTCAAAAGAACACCTACTAGGGTTGCAGCAGTGACTCAGAGGTTATGGTACTTGCTTGGCATACATGAGGATGTGGGTTCGAACCCACCATGTATACAACTAAGTGTCAGAGCAATGAAAGCAACATGAAAAACTAAATAAAATTGATTCTCTCACTAACTGTCCCTCTCTCTTAAAAAAAAAAATCTACTGAAGATTTTTTTCCCATTCTATAGTTTCTCTCTTCATGCTGTCATTTTCTTTGCTGTACAGAAGCTTTTTAGTTTTGATGCCATTTCATTTAGTGATTCTTGGTATTATTTCCTGCGCTACATACATTCTATTGAGGAAGTTGCTGCCTACACCTATATTGGAATGTTACCCCATGTTCTCCTCTGGCAGTTCCATCAGTGTTTTTTATTCAGCTTTTTTCACATTTTAAAATATTAAATAAATGGTCTACTTTCAAGAATACATCTATGTAGACAACTTTTTATCTTTTGTTGTTTACAAAAACACTTATGTATTTTTTTTTTTTAAAGAGAGAGGGACAGTGAGAGAGAGAGACAGCGAAAGGGAGAAACAATTTTATTTAGTTTTTCACATGGCCTTAGTTGCTCTAACATTTAGTTGTGTACGTGGTGCTGAGGTTTGAACCCAGGTCCTCACGCCTGCCAGGCAAGCGCTGAAACCGCTGAGCCACCACTCCAGCTCAATACTTATGTATTTCACTACTGAAACAGAATCTAAGTTCTCCAAATTGTCATGTAAGAAACATCGTACTTTATCCCTCCCAGACTGTGTAATTTACTCTGCTACTGATTTGTTTACATCATCAGCAATGTTTTTATGTTGCATCCAACTGTATATGCTGATGAAGGAGTTTGTTTTTTTGTCATACTATTTTCTACTAATTTTACCATGGCAGAAAGAATGAGTGTTTCCCCACATAACATCACTCCCTATTTAAACAAGAAACCTTAGAAGAAGCATGTAAGCATCTGTAATTTTAATAAAATTCTGTCAAAGAGCTGGATGCTTAGGAATTTTGCTAAATGGGCCAGGCATAGTGGCTCATGCCTATAATCCCAAACTTAGGGAGAATGAGGCAGGAGGATCGCAAGTTCAAAGCCAGCCTCAGCAACTTAGCAAGACCCTATCTCAAAATAAACAACAACAACAACAACAAAAAAGGGGTGGGGATGTGGCTCAGTGCCCCTTGGTTCAATACCTGGTACCTAAATAAATAAATAAATAAATAAAATTAAGAGCTATTTTTTTTTTTTTTGCTAAAATGGAATAGTTTCAGAATATCATTAAATAATATTTCAAGACACAGTATAATTGTGCCTTAATGAACACTGAACTATTTTTCTATTTAAAAAACCCTTAATTTCAATTTTTTTGGACCAACTAGATCTAATTAAATCATCATAGCCTCATGAAGATGTGATTGATAACAATTTTTATAGAAAAAGTATTCACTCTCATTTTTCATTTGTTATACTTGCTTTATTATCACTTACCATCTGCAGATTCTTTGCAAATTCTTTATAAAGGTTAGTTTAGCATAAATGGGATAATAAGATTGTTAACCCATTGAATTAAGCACATAAAAATCACACTGTCACAATATGCTGCTGAACAAATGGAGAGAAAAGGGTACCACTGTCAACTTTTTTTTTTTTTTTTTTAAAGAGAGAGGGACAGTGAGAGAAAGAGAATCAATTTCATATAATTTTTCATGTGGCTTTCAATGCTCTGACACTTTGTTGTGTATGTGGTGCTGGGGTTTGAAAGCATGCCTGCACGCCTGCCAGGCAGCACTGTAAAAAGCCCCAACTGTCAACCTTTTTAACTGTAACTTCCCATTCTTCTCAGGATACCTTCTACACAGCATCTTACTACCACCTCTAATGTCTGAAGAGAGGGTGCCAATGACTAGACATACATAAAATATGCATATACACAAGTTGGGCTTAGTTAAATGGGACTTTTTTTTTTTAAGAGAGGGGCACAGTGAGAGAGACAAAGACAGAATCAATTTTACTTAGTTTTCATGTGGCCTTCGTTGCCCCGAGACTTTGCTGTGCACATGGTGCTAGGGTTTGAACCCGCATACCTGTGCATGCCAGGCAAGTGCCATAACCGCTGAGCCACCACTTCAGCCCTAAATGTGACATTCTATGTTACATTTTTCTACTTTGTCTATACCACCAGGTCTCCATCATAGTAACCTGTGACATGTCAGAAGGTAATTGTGAGAAGTGTCACAGACAAATCTTTTTAGAAGTAGAAAGGTTTCCTAGGCATAGTGGCACACACATGTAATACCATCAACCCAGGATGCAAAGGCAGGAGGATCACTAAGTTTAAGGCCAGACTCAGCAACTTGGCAAGACCTTGTTTCAAGATAAAAAAGAAAAAGCATTGACAATGTAGCTCAGTGGTAAAGTGCCCCTGGGTTCCATCCCCAGTCCACATTCCCCACTTCAAAAGTAGAAAGGTATGTAATTGATCTTCCTCTCCATTTGGGGGGATGGTGGGGATAGTGGTGTGTGCTTTAAACTAGATACAAGATTACTCTACACAATACTATGGTATTTCCCAGAATGGAAGAAACAGGAGTAGAACTGCAGGTAAAGTGAAGTTACCCACATCCCGCACTATACCTCCTCCTCTGTTTTCTTTCATAGTACTTACCACTGACATCATTAGACATTATGCTTGTTTTTATTTTCTCCACTAAACTTCACTTGAGTAGAGATTCTTGCTAGTTCTCATTTGGACTCCCCCATTCAAAGAAAATCTCTGAGCTGTTGTATTTGTATATTTGATACATCATCCAAATCACTGAATCACTTAAATACGTCTGGTGTGGGCTCACATGGCATGGCATACCACGCATACCACACAAGCAACATGGCTATCAATTTACAATCTTTCTTTCTTTCTTTCTTTTTTTCTTAAGAGAGAGTGAGAGTGAGAGTAAGAGTGAGGGGGGGAAGAATATTAGTTTATTCTTTTTTTTTTTTAATTTGGTTTTTGTTTCTCCGACACTTAGTTGTATATGTGGTACTGGGGTTTGAAAGGTTCAACCTCGGTCCTCAAGAATGCCAGGCAAGTGCTCCAACTGCTGAGCTGCAGCTCTAGCCCCTCAATTCATTTACAATCTTTAAAAATTTAGCAGAAACCTTTCTTAAGAAGTTTTTCAAGTCCCGAACTCTTTCTCAGAAAACATTCTTATATTTCCAATAGAGGAAAAAAATTAATTTCACCCTGAGATTCCATTTTTGACTCAACATTGGCATGTTTAAAAACAAATTCACATTTCACAGTATTTTAATCATCTCTTGCCACTTCCTCTCTGGTAAAACCATGATAATAAACAGTGGAAAAATGATGGACTGGGACTGAAGACATGGTTCTAGTCTCAGTTCCCCTATTTGTTTGGAATGAGGTTTCCCTGATAATATATTCTCTTTTGCAGATATTGGCTTTTTTTCCTTTAACTTTTTAAAGTAACTCTGATAATGAATTCCTTGGGTTGGAACCTAAGAAATCAGACTATGGCAAAAGGGAACTCAAAAGGTCAAAGAGACTAAAAACCCAGAGAATCAGACCATATCAAAACACTCCAGATAATGAAACATTTTAATAAATCCAAAAGATGCTTGGTGTGGTGGTGCACTCTTGTAATCCCAGAATGGAAGAAATAGGAGGATCACGAGTTCAAAGCCAACCTCAGCAACTTAGCAAAGCCCTAAATAACTTAGTGAGACTCTGTCTCAAAATAAAAAAAATTTAAAAAATGGGCTGGGGATGTGGCTCAGTAGCTAAACGCCCCTGGGTTCAATCCCTGGTATTAAAAAAAAAAAAAAATCCAATAGACTATGTATGATAGGAATTTAAACTGGGGTCTGGGGGGGGGGATTGCCATGATGGTAAGTATTTTAGTCTTTGTAAACCATAAGTCTCTGTTGCAACTAATTTAACTAACTCTGTTTTTATGAATCAAAAAGTGACCAGAGACAATATATGATGTATGGCTATGTCCCAACAAAACTATTTATAAAAACAGCAAAGAATCTGATTTGGCTGTGGTTTGTGAAGTCCTGCTTTGAAATTATAATTTCTAAGATGTATTATTGAAGGTAAAACACAAAAGTATGTATCTGAGCATGCAGATATTCAGTTTTGCAAAGAGTAGCTCTAGTCGACACTTGTTTCAACATGCGCTGCCTTGGAATAATTTTGATTTTCAACTTCATTCCTGGAGCAACAACTCTCCAACTTCTTGGACACAGCCCAGTCTTTCACTTTTTAAAATATGCTGAGAATGTCAAAGAACCTTTTATTATTATCGTATCATAAATTTAAGCTAAAAATTTAGACATATTAATGTATTTCAAAATAATCGTAATAAACTCATCACATATTGTGTAACTATACTTATATAAGTTATATTTTCCAAAATAAAGTCTGGGTATGTACATACACACATTTTTTTCTATATTGCTGAGTTTGAACCCAGGTCCTTGGGCCTGGGAGGCAAGCATTCTATCACTAAGCTATATCCATAGCCTACGCATAGATAAATAATTGGAAAAAGCAGAAGTGTTTCAGTATTTTCAGATAATAGTGAGTATTCTTTCTTGATATCACACTAGCGATTAGTGGTGGCCAGGGCTGGGGATGAATGGGGGAGAAGGGAAAATGGTGAGTCCCTGCTGATGGACTTAAAATTTCTTTTTCAGGAAAGGAAAATATTCTAAAATCAGATTGTGATGATGACTATATAACACTGTAAAGACTTTAAAATTCTACACAAGTGAAAATTTATGATGTATCTCAAAATAAAGCTGGAGCTTAGAAAGGGTAAGAAGTAGATTAGATTGGTGTTACAGGCAGAGAGCACTTGGTCTAGTACAAGACTGGAGTGTTATTTAAGAGCAATGGGGAGGTATGAAGAGTTTTAAGTAGGGGAAGGAAAAAAGTATTACATCAAAACTCACCAATTGCTATTTTTTAAAAAGTTATTGCCACAAGGAATATGCAACTGCATCAATGAACTTTCCATACTCTACTTCATTTAAATCCATTGGTCTGGAGCTAGAGCGGGCTTGGTGATTACGGCACCTAGTATGCTCGAGTACATGAGTTCAAACCCCAGCACCGGGTACATAATGAAGTATCCGATGAATGAAAGTCACATGAAAAACTAAACAATAATTATTCTCTCTGTCCCCTTTCTTAAAAAAAAAAAAAAATCCATTGGTCCATCTTGCACTTGAATAAATCTTTTAGGGATGATTTTGTAGCATGCAAGCATTGATCAACTAAATGTTAAGACATTTATATATGTATATACACACACATATGCTATGTAAGCATATTTTTTATATATATATTAAAGTCCCCATTTGTAATACCACAACTGATATCATTAAAATTCTTTAAGTACTGGCAAGTTGTCAAGGTCATAGTAGTAGGCACAAATCTTCCAAATTTCTACTTTTCACTCAGAAACAAATCATTTTATAATTTGCAACAAATACTATCCATTCTTTTCCTTGAAATGACAGAATCACTTTGTTTATTCTGAAGAAAATATATACAAATACCCAAGTCTGCATACTCATGGCTATTAATCATTCTTTCAAGTAAAAAAATGGAGTTAATGTGAAATAAGTACTAATTCAGTTTACAACTCATTGTACAAGGGTTTTTCCTTAAGATAACCATTGTCCTTCAGTATGCTGCATACTCCACACATATTCCACTCATATTTTTCATTTCATCATGCAGAACAATCAAAAAGCATGTACTTAAGGACCAAGCTTTAATAAAATTAAGCAGCTGTATTGCTTTCTTAGTAAAGCATTCTTCTTAAGGTCTCTTAAATGTAACTAGCATTTTTTTTTTAAACTGTGAATAAATAGCAGTAAAGACTACAATGATACAAAGACTATTTGGTGCTACTGCCATGATTCATGGTAAAGAGGCAGCAGTTTTACCCACTATTGCTTTCGTACCACAGTGTAAGACATCAACACAGTGAAGATAAATAACTTTTTTTTTTTTTTTAAAAGAAAGAGGGGACAATGAGAGAGAGAAATAGCGAAGCAATATTTATTTAGTTTTTCACATGACTTTCAATCCTCAGACACTTTGTTGGGTACGTGGTGCAGGGGTTTGAACTCACATGCTCTCGAATGCTAGGCAAGTGCTGTAGCTGCAGAGCTATTGCTCCAGCCCCGGTAAATAGCATTTTAATTATGAAAATAGATTTGTCCTCAAGGATTCAACCAGTGGGTTAATGGGGCCCCTTCCCAGGGGTTCACTGAGAACTACAGCATTTGAGAAACTGAAGGCACATTACTACTTAGTAGTTCTTGGGCAATCCCCCCACACCAGGTACTGGGTATTGAACTCAAGGACACTTTCTTTACCACTGAGGTACACCCCTAGACATTTTATTATTATTTTATTTTGAGACAGGTTTTTACTAGATTGCCAAGGCTGGTCTCAAAAAAAAAAAAAAAGTCTATCCACCTGCCTCAGCCCCCAGTGTAGCTGGGATTACAGGTATGCACTACCATGCCTGGTTGATTGTGCACAATTTGCTAAACTCTTTTTACTGAGCTAAAAAAATGATTTTCATAAAAATGTAGCATTAACAGTACTTATAATAAGATATTAGGATTTCACTGGATACTACTGACTTCATCCATAAACAACCTTGCCCTGTCATTTTATTAAGATTATAGATAAAACCAAATTTTATTTATTTTGCTTCTGTTGTTTTTCTTACTAGTCATCTTTATACTTATATCTTAATTCACATCCTCACAATTACAGATGTAAAATGGACTTGTTAATCATAGATATTGCTGCCAGCTGAATATATGTAATATTTTTATCTTATCCCCACCCTACCCTGACCTGTCAAACCTGTCTAGAGTTTTCCCTTGTGTGTGTCTGAATATGCTCATTTGTTTTATCTGCATGATCATAGACTAATTGAGTTCCCTTGTTTCTCTCCCTTCCAAAACTGGCCTTCCTACTTCTACTTATTGAAATCCTACCCCATCTTCAGAGTCCAAATAAATCCATCTTCTCTGGCTATCCACGTGGAATCACCTTTCTCCCTCTGAACACCTGGCATTTAATGTCATGTTACCAGATGCCTTCTTTTTGTTTGCCTTTTCTTACCAAGGCTGTAATGACTTTGAGAGTGTAATCATCTTACATTTCTCTTTATTCCCTTCAGCATCTACTAGCACAATGCATTCTGCCTGGCTAATGGACTGTTGTAACTTCTACTAGAAACTAGCATCAACAAGGTACTCACCTTCATATCCAAATAAAGACTTTCAAAACAATGGTACTTTAATCTAATTTATAGACCTAATAAGCTCTCTAACTCTGACCATGTACAGTTTCTAGACAAAGTTTTATCTATAATCTTACTAAAATGACAGGGCAAGGTAATCAATATCACAGCTTAATAAGCAATTTTTACTCTCTGGGTAAATACTGTACTTTTCAAAGTGCCCAAGATGTGGTTTTGAGAGGAAAATAAATACATGATAATGTATATTAAGGTGTATAAGTAGACCTAAAATGTTTCTTTATAAAGAACGGCATGGGGGCAGGGAGAAAGGTGGGTAATTAGGGAGGGTTCTAGGGGGTAAATCTAATTTTCAGAATATATATTATACTGTTTCGTTAGAAGCATGTTTGATTGTTCAACAAATAAATTTCCTAATAAAAAAATAAAGAATGGGGGCTGGAGTGGTGGCTCAGCAGTTTCAGCACTTGCCTGGCAAGCACAAGAACCTGGGTTCAAACCCCAGCACCACATACATAACTAAGTGTCGGAGTACTGAAGGCCACGTAAAAAACTAAAGTTGTTTCTCTCTTTCTCTATCCCTCTCTTTAAAAAAAGAAAGAAAGAAAGAAAGAAAAAAAAAAAAAGAATGGCAGTAAGTCTAAAATGCATTATCTAATGCAAAACACACAATACAACAAACTAACTGAACTTGGGTTAAACCAAGTTAAAAAACATAGATGAAGGATGGCAAAAAAGAACACTACCCACTTTTATTACTTGTCAACAAGGCAAATAAAAGGTAACAAACCAAAGATAGGATCTTTGTACTGAAAAAACAGCAGCAACCAAAACACAGTACTGTTGGGTGATAAAAAGAGCATGGGCTTTGGCATCAGAACAAATGCTAGTTAAAAAACTATGAAACTAATGAAAACACAAAAATGCTCTATTCTAGACTCTGGAACCTTTATCTATAAATGGAAGTGTTACTATCTGGCAGTTTTTGAGAGAATTAGGGGAGGAAAAATACAAATGTTGAACTCAGATGGGTCTGGGCTAGAACTGATCCCCTTTTACAGTTTAGGTAACCTAAGTCTCAGGCTTGTCACTTGTAAAACAGGTTTGATACTACCACATCAGAGCTGTTGTAAGGATAAATAATGAATACAAATCATTTTTATAATGTCTATAAAAATCTTCAAAATGTACCTACTAAGCATGCAATAAGTTGTCCCTACTAGATATACTCACGTATATAACGTACCTCACCTAGCATGGTGCCTGCTGTATTATACTTAATTTCCACAATTATAATTACTTCCTAACATAAAGAATTACAGAATGATAGTCATAAACTTTAAACTTAATTTTACATCCAATCTGTACAATTAATCAGAGATTAATAATAGCTCATTAATTACTCCAACTATAATTTTTAGGATAAGACAGGGAGAAGCAACAATTAAATAGAAAATGGTTACTAATAGAGAGAGAAAGCCTAATAGAAGGAAATAATAGGTGGGAGATATGTAAATCTACACATGGCATATCAACTGTTAACTCCATGAACACACATTCTTTAAGTTATGCACTTGTTTGTTACAAAAGTAATTTATTATTTACTTTTCTGCCAAACACAAAGTAAGATATAAATCCAACTATTTCCCACAATTATCATTCATTGCAAGCCATTCTACTTGCAGTTATCTTGGCTCTAGGGTTACAGTGGAAGAACTGATCACACTAATTCTTCAAAGACATTCTGAAACTTCAAGCATTAAGAAACTATAGCAACCATTCCATACTACTATTTCACTGGGCTGGAGCTGCTGCATTCTGGTTTCAAGGAACCATTTACTTCTCTGTAGTTGTCCCTACTCCCAACAGGGGTTATGTAGGGTGTTTAAAAAGGGAGGGCAGAGAATAGCGGTAATTCAATGTACAGAAAGCAATTCAACAAAGTCTCTCCTAGCAAAAGGAACCATGCTAACAGCTTCTAGTTATCTGCCTAATTTCAAACTAGAATAAGTAAATTTGGGCCAGTTCTAATACCAGCAACTGGAAAATAAGATTCCAGGCAGGTACCATTTATAGGGTATGACAGACTGTCTATTCTGGAAAACTTGACATCCAAAACAATATGTTCATTCAAATCCTTTAATGACTTATTGCCCTGAGCACTGATTATTTCTTGTGCTACAGTCAAACTGCCTAATAAAGGAGATGATTAGGTTTCCATCATGACGGAAATCTATTTTAACAATATCACTGGTCAACTCTGCTAATTTTTAAAAAAATACTACAAATACAGTACCACTAAAGGTAATAGAATTCTTTTTTTTTCCTTTTTTTTTTAAAAGACAGAAGGACAGTGAGAGAGAGACAGAGAGAATCAATTTTTATTGAGTTTTTCACATGGCCTTCACTGCTCTGACCCTTAGTTGTGTACGTGAGTGCTAGGCTTTGAACCCCGTACTTGCACATGCCAGGCAAGCACAGTAACCACCCAGCCACCGCTCCAGCCCCATACAACTCTATTTGAATAAGAAATGATATGTAAGTCTGGAACCTTACTCATACAAAAGGTATTCAAGTCATAAATTGCTTTTAGCTTAATGAATACCACACCAATGTTGAAAATATTTAGTGATACATCCTTCCTTCAAAAAAACGAAAACAAAACAAAAAACTCTCATCACCCATCCACTATGTTTAATTCAGATGTTCAGAGTTTCCTTTAAGTGGAAGATACACATACAATTTTGTGAAACTAGAAAGCATCATTTTTATATGTAATTCTATTAATTTCATATACTCCCAAACTTACCTTTTCATTTTTCTTGTCTGTCTCTGATGGTTGCTTTGCTGTTATACTTCTAGGAGTTCGAACAATTTCATCCTCAGTTACTTCAACAGTTCTTCCATTTGGCTGCACAGGAGACAAGAAAAAAACCTTTTTAAATAGGTTGGTAGAACAAACCAAAGACTTTGGAAATAATGTATCAATGTGAATTACAATCAAATTCTAGCCCCTTATCTAAATTAACAAGGTTGCTTTTGTATAGCAACATTTTTAAGACTTGATGGACCACTGTCCCTGATGGATATGCAAAATTACCAGAAGCCACTCAGTCAGGCTGCAAACCCTCTATTCATCCTTTAGGAATCTACAATCTCAGGCCCTTATCTGAACCTATTGTCTCTAGGCCCTTATCAGAGGATCCTCACCTCACTGAGAAACTCAGTTTAATCTACACCTACTGAAAAATCACCTTGAACAAGAAAACACCCACACCTTGGCCCTCTTCCCCTTCATTCCCTCTAATATCAACCCCAGTCTGTAAGCGGCAGGTGGGTCCCAGACTTCACTGCCCCCCCTTGCAGGTTTCTCCTGAATAAACCTGTTACTGTTGAGCTGCTGCCCACCTATTTCCTTCATTTTTTGTCTTTCCTTACAGTCCCTAGGAACTGTGTTATATAATGTAACTATAACGAACTTACAATAAGCAAAACCCTGTATCACAAATTTTCTGATCTCACCTAGGTATCAGCCTCTCTAAACAAAGTAGAGGCACTATATCTGCATTATGACCACCAATTGGTTATGTAATCAGAACATTTCGCTGAGTCTTATTTACACATCTAGAAATTGACAGGTTTGATCTATTAAAAAGTTACCAAACCTTAAGTCTGAGGAATATGGTCCAGGTATCCATAGTCTAACCTTCTTTCTGAATCCTATCACTTTTTTTTACTTGCACATTCCCCTTATGTACAACAATGTCAGTAAATCAAAACTAGTTTTAAAAACTTTACCTATGTTCTTGCAGAATAGAATTTACTAGAATGCTTACTCATCATAATGTAGCTATACCCCATAAAGAATACGAATGTTCAAAGTTTCTATAATGTGACCTTATCTGGATTTGTTAAAAAAAATCAGGGAAATATGGTTAGAAAAAGAGACCATTTATATTTTAAAACACAATATGTAGGCTTTCCAAAGATTTGTGATATGAAATCAAAACAAAAGCTGTTTTTTAGCTGATTAAATTCCTAATTAATCTAAATCGAATCTGCTGGGTCTTAAGCTATTTGTGAATTCAGACTGTTAATGCCACAATCAGGTTTCCTCACTCTTGATTCGTTCTTCTGTACTGTTCTGCCAGTTTAATTTATCTTTCTGTGTTTATGTATATCCACGGGGTGGAGGGAGATAATGCACAGAGAAAATGGGTAAATCTTTTACGTAAGTGGATTTACAAACTTCCTCCTGTATTAGGAATGTAAAACTGTTTAATTCACTTTCCAATACCATCACCTTACTTGTCTAATATCATACACTTTTTTTCATTTCTTTTCTGTTCAACCGAGATGAGGATTTGTGTTGCCTGGGCTGGCCTCAATCAATTCTCTTGCTTCAGCCTCCCGAGTAGCTGGCACTACAAGTGTACACCATCATGTCCAGTTGTCAGGCTGCTTCTTAGTTCATACTATCCTCTCTAGCCAAACTTACCTTTTCTGATACCCTGTACTTAGCCTCACCTAAGTAAGCCTTAAACTAATGGAATAATCTTGCAGCTCTGATTCCACAAGCCTCTCATCTCTTCAACTAGCAACTTGCAAGGGTTACATCTGCAAAATTTCATTTAATTAATCCCTTCAGGAAACTCTCCATCATAATCACTTATATACCATCTCCATTTTACTCATGTAAATGACTATAGTGAGTCAATATAAATTTATTAAAAGATGAGAAATTAAGTGGTCAAAAATACCTTAAAGACTTACTGCAAAATCCAATGCCATATATTTGAGACCAGCTGCAAACACTGTTTATGGAGTCTCCCAAATGAAAGATGAAACTATCTTTCCTTTGAAACAAATATAAGTCTGAAGTCCTCAACCAGTGACCGATAGTGCTCTCACAGATTTGGGAATACTCAGTTTCCATTTCATAGACTCTGAAATGATCAGCAAACCAAAAGTGCGCACATGCTCCTGCATGTGCCAATTTTAATTGTCTTCTTTTTGTAACATCAACCTATGTAATGTCTGTAACTGCAGCTGTTTTCTCTTTTCCACTGACCTTGGGAATGTATAAAGTTCTCGAAACTACTGAGATTCGAAAAGTCATTAAAAATCCCCACCCCCACACCTGATACCATGAAACAATAAGCCTCCTGTCCCATGAGTAAAGTCCATAGAATTCTTGGGTAGCAGGAACAAAGAGCACACTATAATGGCTGTCCTATCAAACAGCAACAACAATCTGTTCTTTTACTCTGCCACTAGTTGGTCTAAAGAACCCTGACTTGGAAATTAACCATGTTTAAATTAGTGAATCCCTAAATGGAACCATATTATACACATCTACTCACATGACAAGGAAATAACAGCTAACCAATACTTATCCAATGTGTCTGCCCTTGTGACAGTCAATATTTGTTTTAGACTAAAGTATTATTTTCTCTTATCATGGAGCTTTAAATTTATTTATTGGATTGCTATACATTAGCAATTACATGGGCCTCTCTCACTTTTTGGTACCAGGGATTGATTGAATCCAGGGGTGCTTAACTACTGTGCTACAATCCTAGTACCATTTTTTATTTTTTAGACAGGGTCTATGTTGCTCATGCCTTGCTGAGAAGCTGAGACTGGCTTGGAACCTGTGATTCTCCTGCCTATCTACAGCCACCCAAGCTTCTGGGATTTTAGGCACGTGACACTGTGCCTGGCTACATTGGCCTCTCTTTATAACCCAGTTTTAAATTCTCTGGAGAGCTTTAAGGTGTTCTCCTCCAGAACCAAAGTTAATTTTACATGTAGTAAACAATCTGTATTTTTAGACCAAAGAAGTCTTTCAAATTTTATGAAAATCAACCATTTATATGTGCAAACTCCTCAGAGTCATCACAACATCTGCCTTATTGTTATAACCTCTCAACTCCCTCCTTGGATTCTTTTTTTCAAATTCAGCACACAACAGATTTATGTGTGTGCTGGCAGAGGTAGTAGTAAATCAGAACAAGAATACTTAGCTGACAATCACAATGGGGGCCACATAGCAAGAATTGTTTATTTCATGACTCCCATTTTTAAGAAAATAAAGTTGTTCATGTTAGTCAATCATTAATTTATTTTTATTTTATTTATTTATTTTTACAGAAAGAGGGACAGTGAGAGAGAGAGAAACAGAGAAGAAATTTTATTTAGTTTTTTACATGGCTTTCATTGCTCTAACACTTTGTTGTGCATGCGGTGCTGGGGTTTGAACCCGAATCCTTGTACATGCCAAGCAAGCGCTGTAACTGCTGAGCCATAGCTCCAGCCCAATCATTAATTTATTAATTCCATAAATATTAAGTACTAAGCACTGGGGTTGGGACAAAAACTAATTTTATTATATATATACATATATTTTTTTTTAAGAGAGAGAAGGAAAGAGGAAGAGAATCAATTTTATTTATTTATTTTTTCATCTGACCTTTGTTTCTCTGACACTTAGTTAGTTGTGCATGTGGTGCTGGGGTTTGAACCTGGGTCCTTGAGCATGCCAGGAAAGCGATCCAACCGTTAAGCCACCGCTTCAATCCCATTAAATTGATTTTAAATTATAAAATAATCTATAACTGAGGTAATTGTTTAAAAGGTTTAACATCTGACTTAAATTCAAATCACCTGGAACCCTATTTTCACTTAGTTAATAAATTTTATTTCTAGCCACAAGATGTAAAGATCATAATAAATTACCTGGAAACTTCTTCGGTTTAAAAACTAGAAGGGCAGGCTACCAACTACCAAAAAATTGAATAATAAAATATCAGGGGTTTTAGAATTGGATAAATCTGGTATCAAGACCCAACATCATTAATCACTGTGATTTTAAGCACTTCCCTTGATTTAATCCTTGATTTTGGCATTTTGTAAGTATGAAATATCCTTGTTTTATAGGTTTCTCACCAAATGAGAGAGAATGTGTAAGCATACTTGCTCAAGAAATAGTTTCTTCCCTTTTAATATCCTTTCTTCTGCAAAACTATAAAGGTCCATACCCTCTAGCCTCATGTTCCAAGTGTTAAGGTCAGTTTTATACTAGCAAGTTCAAAATAAACATCAAGTCCTACTGGTCAAAAGGGCCTGAACATGTACCTGTGAGGCTCAATGCTCCAGAAACAAATTCTTTTGGTAAGTTAATAGATTACAAATGACAAGTAAATATATCCTCTCAGAGGCTAAATAATCTAGGCATGCTTCAGAGATAGCATCATTATATTATCTTTCTTTTAAAAATACTGCTTATAACCTGTCTGGTGATACATGGCTATAATCTCAGCAGCTCAGGTTGCTAAGGCTGGAGGACAGCAATTTTGATGCCAGCCCCAGCAATTTAATGAGACCCTGACTCAAAAAATTAATTAAATAAATAGAACTGGGGATGTAACTCAGTGGTAAAGTGCCTCTGGGTTCAATCCCAGTACCCAAAACAACAATAAAACCAACAACCAAAAAACCCCACTGCTTATAGTTTTGTTTTCTTAAGAAAAAAAAAAAAAAAAAGAAAAGAAAACCGAGAGTATTCATTCATATTCATTCACTTAATACTCAGTAAGCACACACCATAGTACCACAATATGTAGATTCCTTAAAACCCTGAAACAAAAGGCATAATCTCTGACCTCAAGAAGCTTAGAGCCCAGCAAGAGAAGACAAGTTTACAGTAGCTGGGCTAGGGTGGTGGCTCAGCCGTGTGACAGTGCTTGCCTCGCATGTGCAAGTATGTGGGTTCGAACCCCAGCACCACATATAAAACGAAGTATCAGAGCAACAAAAGCCACATGAAAACCTAAACAAAACTGATTCTTTCTGTCCCTCTCTCTTAAAACAAAAGGTAAATTCCCCCCACTCTCGTAAAGAGTGTTTTTTTCCCCCTTCTTTTTTTAAAAAGAAAAGGGCAGTGAGAGAGGGAATCAATTATTTAGTTTTTCATGTGGCCTTTGTTGCTCTGACACTTAAGCAAGCGTTGTAACCACTGAGTCACTGCTCCAGCCCCAGAGTATGGGTTTTAAAGACAAGCTGCAAGACCAGGACTGAAAGCCCAAATGTGTGTCACTCTGGACAAGTTAATATTAGAATATCAATTTGCTTCACTGAAAGTTACACATATAGGAGGCAAAAGTGTGTTTATCTGTTTGTATGTGTAAAGTTTTGAATACATTCATATTCAACACACACATATATAATATAATGGATATATATAATGTTCACCACAAAAAGAAAAAGGCAAGTCATTACGTAAATTCAGAGCAGGCATTATTATCAGCTGACACATAGACTAATCAGCTGACAAGACAGCCTAATAGTGGTGGTGCACACCTGTAATCCCAGTGGCTCTGGAGGCTGAGGCAGGAGAACACAAGATCAAAGAGAGTCTCAGCAACTCAGTGAGACCCTGTCTCAAAAAAAAAACTAAAATGGGCTGGGAATGTGGCTCAGAAGTTGAGTGCCCCAGGTTCAATCCCTGAAACAAACAAACAAACCCTATCAATTACTAATAGATTGTGTATTTCTGATGTGCCAGACAACTGCTACAGTCTTCACGTTCATTATATCATTTGGGTAAGGCCTAATCTTGGTCAATTGTTTTAGTTGTGAAATTTTTTTTAATATAAATCCAGATAGAATAATTTGTCATTTTGTTTGAAAATACAAATTACGTATTTTTCCCCTGCCAAATGTTGTGCACATCATATAAACTATATAACTACATATAAACTATATAAACTACAGTTTCAGACAAGGTGATTTCCCAACTTGTTTTAAAATTTAACCCCAATCTTAAATTCTTCAGAACTGAAAGAACAATCCTACAAATAGAATCCAAAACTGAAATTTGCAAAATCTTTGAGATAAGGACTACAGGTGATACAGTGGACATATATCCAAGCACTTCTTTCTTGGATCATGATGTAGTCTACAAGGCCAGTATTCTGTGGAACAGTGTGAAAACTCCTAGCAGAGTTGGAAGGAAAACACGAATTTAAAACTGGTCAAGTAAACACCAATTCCTCATTTAGATCTCTTGATTTTGCTTAATATGATTAAAAAATACTTTCAAGGCTATTATACTCTTGAGTACACTAATCAACACGGCCAAAAGCACAAAGATGTGTGTTTCGAGGATTTATTGCTGGTTTGGTATCTAAGATCTGTATAACTATCAAAAAGGTGGAATTAAAATCAAAAGATGAAAAAGTTATATAACTAAACAAATGGAGTCAAAATTCTGGAGCTTTTGTGAAAGTCATAATTGTCAGTGGAAGCTTCTGATTTCTCTAAAAGGAAAATTTAAAAGTAATAAAAGGTAAGTTATAACTCACTGGGCAAACTGGTTTTGTTCTCTGAGTGCAATTTAATATCCTAGAACATGCCACTGAAACCAGAGAGGCATAGTGGAAATAACAGAGTTCTTAGATAAGAAATTAGGATATTATTTTGCTTGTGAAACTCACTTAGCCTATGACCTTGAGTAAGTTACTTAATCTCTCTAAATTTCAAGATGTCTCTTGTGAAGTCAGGAATATTTGCTTTACTCATCACTTGGAGATTCTTTTTTTTTTTTTTTTAACAACCATACAAGTTTTTAACAAAGTAATATAAAATGTGTATACTTTCTGGATACTAGTTTTACCCCCCAGGAGTACCCTCCTAATTACCCACCTGTACCCCTCCCTTCCCTTACCCACAATATCTCTAAAAAAGTATTATGTTGTATAGCATTACATCTTATCTGGATTTAACACATGATAATAGACCAACTTTCTCACTGGCCAGGGTCTAGTCCCAACCTCCACAGATGAGTGGAGACAATCGACCATTAGTTCTCTGGGTTAAGCTGATTTTACTCAGCATAATTTCTTCCATAGCCATCCATTTACCTTCAAAGGCTG
>PVKS010006222.1:0-79798 GCA_004027875.1 Aplodontia rufa
TTTTTCTTCCTATAACTTGTGTTTTAGTCATTATGGGTTCTGACAGAGTCCTTGGATGGGCTCGAGAAGTCCTCTACTTTAAGGTAAGTACAAGTGGGAGGAGAGGTACCATGGGTTTAAAACTGTCTAAACTCCAGCTGCAAAAAGCAGTAATGTTATTAAAAGCACAAGAAACTGCTGTGAGTCCTAGGACAGTTACATCATTTGTCAAGGTAAGCAAACACTCTTCTTCTTGGTTCTTACAAGCCAGTCTAAAAACATGTAAAAAGAGGTTCACAAAAAGTACTAAGCACCCAGGGCCCACCCCACAACATGGGAGATTTTTGATGGAGCAGTTAATGAATCATGTTGTATGTTTTATAACCTTCCATTACTGCATCCGATTATTTGGACTTATCTAAATGAGAAAGACTGGGAAATAGAATCTTAACTTGTGCTTTGTGTCAACAAAAGATGATCTGGTTAAGATGTAACATTGTTTCCACTGCAGTTGTTAAGGTGTACATATGCTTGTACATGAATACATTCACTTATATAAACATGTACAAGAAAATCACGTATAATCTGAACATAATGTAGAACTTACTTTGAGCAACTACATTTGCTTTCCTTTGTCTTGTTCTTTTTTATTTTTTTATTCAGAAATTTATTTGTTGAACAATCAAATAAACTTCTAATGAAATAATATAATATATACATATAAATTCTGAAAATTAGATGTACCCTCAAGTGCCCCCCCAATTACCCACCCTTATCCCCACCCCTTCCCAATACATCTCTACAAATGCCTTAGGATGTATGACATTACAGCTTATCCAGTTTTAAAACATTATAATAGACCTCCTTTCTCAATGGCCAGTGTCTAGCTCCAGCCTCCACAGAAGAGTGGAGACATCTGACACTTGGTTTTCTGGGTTAAGCTTATTTCACTCAGCATGATTTCTTGCATAGCCATCCATTTACCTTCAAAGGCTGCAATATCATTGTTTCTAATAGCTGAGTAAAACTCCATGGTATATATGTACCACAGTTTTTGGATCCATTCATCAAGTGAGGGACATCTGGGTTGTTTCCATAATTTAGCTATTGTAAATTGAGCTGTTATGAACATCAATTTTGCTGTGTCACTGTAGTGTGCTGATTCTAAATCCACGGAAAAATACCCAGGAGAGGAATAGCAGGATCATGTAGTGGGCACACCAGTCTGCAGTTCCATCAACAGTGTGTTAGTGTGCCTATCTCTCCACAACCCCTCAGCATCTATTATTATTTTCTTCATTTTTGCCAATCTGACTGGCATGAGGTGATATCTTAATGTAGTTTTCATTTGCATTTCTCTGATTATTAGCAATTTAGAGCACTTTCTCATGTATTCATTGTCTTGCTCAATGTCCTCTGTTGAGAAGTTTCTATTTAGCTGTTTGGCCCATTTATTGATTGGGTTGTTTGTGTTTTGAAGTTGAGATTTTTGAGGATTTTGCAGATTCTGGATATGAGGCCCCTGTCAGAAGAATCTTAGCCCATGATTCTCTCCATTTCCGTAGGAAACCTTTTGATTCTTTTGATTGTTTCCTTGGCAGTACAAAAGCTTCCTCTTCTTTTTTTTTTCTTTGACTTGTTTGGTATTTACAATAAAATCTTATATATTTATTTTCAAAATGAAATATTAACACACATTATTTGCATGGTAATAAGATTCAGTGTGACATTTCCATACATCCTTACAAAATGGGTTGATCATATTTTACCACCCTTCTTCCACCCTCCTCCCTGCCCTGCATGTCCTTCAACCCCCATGACCCCCACTGATTGCATCTGTCCCAGTCCCCAGTAATTACCATTCTACATTAACAACATGAGTCTACATGAAAGTTCTTTGTTATATTTTTAATCTATTCTTAAAGAGGCATTCATTTCACTAATTAAGCTTGTGTAGTGTTGAAGGTGATATTGAGTTACTGATGTATTTTCGCCTATCCATCCAACAGAATGTTGTGCAATAATTAATCTTCAGATGATTTGGTGAAGCTCACAAACAAATTCAAATCATCATAGTGAGTGTCATAATTTTGGAGATGATAAATGTAATTTTATTAGTACTCAGTATTAGACTGATTTCTCTCATCAACTCTTTGAATTTTAATGTGGACTTCCATGTTGACAGGAAAATATCTCCCACTGGAGTCATGAGAAAACAGAGAAGTCATTGCAATGCAAGGGGGGAATGCATTCTAACAAGCTTCTAGGGTGGATAGCTTACGCCTCTAACAAAACTTGAAGTTCTGAATTCAGTGGATATAAAACTATTAAAGATATTCTCCAGTTCCTTCTATTTATCAGCAAATGACCTAACTTCATTCTTCTCTGTGTCTGAATAAAACTTTAATGTGGTGTACGTGTGTGTGTGTGTGTGTATTTCCTTTATCCATTCATCTGTTGATAGGCAACTAGGTTGGTTCAAAGAGTGGCATGCTTTCTCTTATATGTGGAAGTTAGAGTGGAAAAAATTATAATTTTAAATAGGCGATCTCGGGGCTTGAGCGGTGGCTAGGCAGTTACAGTGCTTGCCCGGAATGTGCAAGTACACGGGTTCAAACCCCAGCACCTACGTACACAACTAAGTGTCGAAGAAACGAAAGCATGTGAAAAACTCAATAAAAATTGGTTCTCTCTCTCTCTCTCTCTCTCTCTCTCTCACTGTCCTCTCTTAAAAAAAAAGCGATCTAATGAAAATGGAAAGAAGAACACTAGAATGAAGGAAAAGAACTGAGAGAGGTAAAAAGGGAGAGTACCAGGCAGTTCCTGGTAACAAAGTATAGCAAATTATTCTATATGCATGTATGAATACACAATGAATATTGCCTTTACAAACTGGTGGGAGGGCTGCATGTGGAATCTATCCGTGAAGCTTGATGCCAATGGAGGGAGAAATGCCTTTCTGCAAGGTGGGTGAATGGCAAAATTTTGTGGAAACTTATTCATAGCCAAAAAGGAAAAATAAAGACTTGGAAGCTTGGATACAATAAGCGGAAAGAAAAACTGCCCAGGGGCCAAGCAGCTCCGACTGCACTAATAGATAGTCATAGAGGGAGAGAGCACTCAAATACAGAAAGGACAAAGTGTCATTGAGAATTCCACTATCAGAAGGGCTCCTGCTCCTCGGCTGAACCCAGGGTCTGCACATATACCTTAGATGTGTCTTGAAATGAGTGTAAATGGGTGTGGAGAGCCCAGGATATCACCATCTTCAGTAGGAATGTGGTCCAGGCAGCTGCTCCAGCAGCAGCAGTTTGGGTCAGAGGCTGGCCCAGATGTGGCACCATCCACCACTGACAACCCCAGGAACCCCTTGATCTGACTCTCTCAGTCCACATGAGTTCAAAGTGAGTTCATTGCAGAATTGTTACCAGGAGCAGTGTGCATTCTGGGAAGGAGTACCTCTAAAACACCAAAAATTTGGGGCAGAAACTACCCCAGGAGTTGTGCATATTCCTGGCCAGTGAGGACCTCAGGACTCCCAAGTTCAGAGCAGCATCTGCCCCAGGTTCCAGGAGTTCAGGACAACAATGCTCCTGTGATCAGAGAGCTCTCCTCCCAGCTGTCATGGAATCCAAAAGATTGCCAGTGACTGCTGGGGCCTTAGGTGAACTTGGATAGGAGTCTAGGCAGGTGGTCACAAAAGTGCTCATGGTCTCAAACCAGGAAAGCTGCAAGGTGGTATTCACAGGTAGCAGTGGTGGTGAAGTTCTGCATCCCCCATATGACTAAAATACTGGGAGGAATGTAACTTTCAGCTGAGACCAGCAAAAGTCAGGCCCTCCAGAAGCCTCAACCTGAAAGTTCCTCCATTCAGGAGCCAGATGTGACTATCAACCTACACTGCCCATTTTTACCTCCTTTGTGAAATAATCCGTAATCCTCCCAACTTTCCATTAAGATATTGGTTCTTTTGTTTTTGTTTGGTTTACTTTGGTTTCTCTGATTTATTTGTTTTTTGGTTCTGGTTTCTTTTGCTCTGATTGTTTTTCTGTGGTTAATTTTTTGGTTTTCTTTGTATTCTTGCAAACCAGAACATTTTGTTTGTGCTGTATAGCCTGCCGGTGGCCAGCCTTTCAGGTACCACGTTCTTCACTTTCTTCTGGCAACAGCTAAACATTATCCCTCTATTTCTCACCCTCCACTAAAGTCATTACCTCAGTCTCTTCCTCTTTCTTTTTTCTTTCTTCTTTCATTTTCTTTTTTATTTCATTACAATACCCTACATCAACATCCCCACTCTCTTGCTGCTCTAATTCAATATTCACAAGTTCCTCTCTACCTTCCTATCACATCACTTTTGCTCCTAAGTCCATTTTTTCCTTACATAGGGAGGTACTAGAAATCTGAAGTGATTGCCAAACTTGAAAATGGGTGTTTGCTTTTAAAGCAGTGATAGCCTGACAGTTACAATCTGGTGGATTTAGTTGCCAAGCCTTGTATTCCTCTCACAGGTAGTAATTAATATTTTCACAGCTACAGAAAGAAAAAAGTAACCAGTTCAATGCTGTCTATTGTATGCACTAGCTCTTTTCCCCTTATCTTGTGAGGTATTGGACATTGTGAAGGCCAATAATAATTCAATCCACTATTGAACTGTAGAATTCAAGTTGTACTCCAGCCCAAATAAGTGAACATATATAAATTCTACATCTCGTCAACATATTTCTAAAATGAAATAACTAGTGAGAGATCTCAGGCCCCACTCCCTGACACTGAAAATCGAGGAAAAAGGAAACAATTCTCTTCCTCAAACCCACAACTCCCCAACCAAGGAGTTCATGGATAAGAACGTGGATGAAAACTTAGAAAAACATAACAACAGCCTGATTACTAAAATGATCAAAGAATTAAATGAAGATTTAAGGAAGGAAATAAGAAAGCATTTACAGGAGCTGAAACACCATTTTAATAAAGAATTAGAGTCACTAAAAAAGACCAAGCAGAGCTCTTAGAATTGAAAAACACAGTGAATAAAAATCAAAGCTAATGGAAGATAATAGTATAAGTGTAATCTCAGCAGAAAATAAAGCTTCAACTCTTGAAGAAAGAACATCAGAAAATGAAGTTAGGCTGAGTGATTTTGAGCACATGGAGGATAAACAAGAACAAAAACTTACTGATTGTGATCAGAATTTTCAAAAAGTGTGAAATGAAATCAGAAGAAATGACCTGAGAGTGATTGGGATAGAGGAGAACATTGAGCAACAAGTGAATGGCAAAAAGAACCTCCTCAATGAGATAATCAAACAAAATTTCCCTCATATCAAAATAGGACCAGAAATTCGTATTCAAGAAGTCTATAGGGCACCAAACAGACCTAACCAAATGAGAAACTCACAGAGTTCACATGACATTCAAAAGGAATAACAAAGAAAACAAGGAAAAAATATTAAAAGCTGTAAGAGAAAAACACCAAGTAACTTTCAGAGGCAAAATAATAAGGATTACTGTGAATTTCTCAACTCACACCATTAAGGAAAGCAGATCACGGAACAAAAATTTCTCAAACATTGAAAGGTAATAATTGGCATCCAAAAATACTATACCTAGCAAAACTCAGCTTCAAATTTTATAGGGAAAAACAATCTTTCAAAGATAAGAACAAATTAGCAACATACATGAACACAAAACCAGCTCTGCAGAGAATACTCAAAGACAAACTTCACACAGAGAAACAAACTATAGCTTTCAAAGACCACAATCAGTGGAAAGTCAATAAAAGCATAACTCACTAAAAGATAACCAAAATGGCACAAAATAAAGCAAAGGTCACAATGCTGGGAAACCAAAGTCACAGATCTATTCTATCACTGAATGTGAATGGACTCAGTGCCCCAAGAAAAAGACACAGATTAGCAGAATGTATCCAAAAACAAAATCCAACAGTATGCTACTTACAGGAGAAACAATTCACAGCCAATGGTAGAGTGTGTAAGGTGTAAGATGGTGAAGGTGTAAAGTAGGCAAAAATCCTACCAGGTTTATGGTCCAAGAAAGCAAGCTGCTATTATAATACTTCTATCTGACAAAGTTAATTGTGATAAAAAATTAGAAGAGATAAAGAAAGTCACTACATTTTGGTGAAAGGAAGACTACATTGAGGAGATACAACAAAAGTTAACATTATGTCCCTACCACAGAAATGCAAATTAAAACTGCATTGAGAACCACCTCACTCCAGTCAGAATGGGCAAAAATGAAAAATATGAATCATAACAGATGCTGGAGAGTTTGTGAGGAGAAGGGAATGCTAATACACTGCTGATGGGACTGCAAACTTGTACAGCCACTCCGGAAAGCAGAGTGGAGACTGTACAAAAAACTAGAGATGGAAACACCATAAGACCCAGCTATCCCATTCCTGGGTATTTTCACAGAAGAGCTACAATAGGCATACTACAGAGCACTGCTACATCAGTATTTATAATAGTTCAGTTTACAATAGGCAAAACTATGGAGTTAATTGAAATTGGATGAGAAAAACTGTTGTGTGTATACACAATGGAGTTCTACTCTAATGTTAAAAAGAATGATATCATGTTTTTTGCATCTAAATGGATGGATGGAAATGGAAAAAATCATGTTGCGTGAAATATCCCAAACACAAAGACTTAAAGGCTGAATATTTTCTCTCATATGGAAGCTAGAAGAAAGATAGCTAAGTTTAATTAATAAACTCACCAACGTCAATTTTCACATAAACTGGGGTAACTGTAACTATTATGGTGAGGGAGAAGGTAGGAAGAGAGGCAGTGGAGGGAGGGAAAAGGGAGGTTATTGATATGACTGGGCACACTTCACTCCCATGAGACTATACTCAGGCAGGCATATAAACTCAGAAATTTCAGTAATTAAAATACATATATGCTCATTTCTATCTATAACATAGGGTTATTACAGAGGAGACATGAGATCAAGGAACAGATAAAGCAGGAGAGATCCTGGACTAGGAGCAGGCTTAACTTACTTTGTCAATATCTAAATATCTAAATATACATGAATATGTAACAAAAATTCCCTACACAATGTATGACTATATTGAACCAATAAAATAAATAAATCAATTAATAAAAAATAAATAACCACTTTGGAAATATAATATTTTAAGACTGATTTATATTTAGTAAGTAAAGGAACATTATGAAGTTAAGTTTATAATGACAATTACTGTACTAAAATTAAAAACTAGGCACACTACATACCGAGTAGAGCAATTATTATAGCTGTTTTGTAGCCCCATTAGTCGCTAGATAGGGATTGCATGATGAGTATTTTCTCATCTATTACTGAAAATACAAAATTAATACTTAAAGAGGTTTTTAAATTCTTTATGGCACTAATCTTAATGATAAATATAATGCTTCACTAACCCCTCCTACGAACATGTTACAATATTGGCTTCTTATACAGTTTTTATTTTAATTAAGTACACAAAATTACCTTACTTGGGAAAAAATTATGCAAGTATATGCACAGAACCTAATAGAAGTAATGTTTTCTAAATATGTGGAAGGATTTCATAAAATTTTTCCTACTCTTTACTTCTCTAGTAGTAGTTTATTGAAAGAGAATTATCATTGACATTTTTCATAGATTTGAATTAATAATTAATTTAATTTATAATTCATCACTAAAAATATCAAGTAATAATTGTTTGTCAGAAAATATTCAGTTTAAAAATATCAAAAGTTACAAGGTATTTTCTGATTTTATTCCTTAATAGAGTGTTCTCTTTTATATTTTTGGTAGTGGATTTAATAAAAAAAATCACAAAACAAATTGTCAACACTAGATACCATGGAGAAGGAAGCAGTTTTGAATAGTGCAAATCATATAAATACTGACCTTCATCATGATATAAAAAATATCATGTAGAATGTATTGGAAGATCAGAAACACCTCAGTGACAAAATAAACTTGAACAAGGCTACCTAAAACAAGCAAACAGTCCTAGATAGGTTGTATAGAAAAATATAAATAAATAACAGACTAGAAGCTGTCCAAATGGTGTTCACTGTTTCATTTAATAAAGTAGTTGTCACATTCCCAATGTTGATATGGAATTGCGTATATCAACAATAAGATGTGACATAGACTATAATTATGCCCGATCTATGTAGAGAGAATGATCTCTACCCCTGTATAAATGACAAGAACAATTCAGGAATTTTTCTAAATTAATAAAAAAGATTCCCTGAAAAAAATCATTATACTAATAGGTATTCTTAACAGATGAAGTCTCCAATCACCAAGTGTACCTTTTAGTAGTCCTTAAGCAGGACACTACATGGCTTTTAAAGTTTCTGCTTCTGTCTATAGTTTAATTTCTCTGAATACAGAAAGGAAAACTTCATCCCCATACTTGCCCATATAAGAGCTAATTTTCTTTCAATTATCTAATTTAATTTATATTTAAATTGAATGAATAATCACAGAGGTCTACAACATAGGTATTGAACTCAGCACCAGGATGTGAGGGTTGAAGAAACTCAGAAACCTCAGAAGTTTATTATTTTACGTAAAATAGTTTTCAAATTTAAGTCTGTCTTTAAGTTATAGCTATTTAAACTAGACTCTTATCTGTTCCTGATTACACAAAATAGCTTCTGTGAAGTATAAAGTACTCAAAAATTGTTGAATAAGCAAATATTATTTTGCTGCCATGACTACACTCCAATTCTAGACCTTTTAAACCCCTGGCCTCAAATGTACCTATTGTTTGTCAGCTTTCTCTCCCCATTCTCATCTCTTGACCCAAACAATCACTTATTTATTTGTAATTCTTGTAAATGGCCTCATAAAATATACAATATTTTGGGTCTGGATTTTTCACCTGTCATAATATTTTTGTGATTTTTCCAGTTTTCAGACTCAGAGGATCTGTTTCTTTTTATTGCTAAATAGAGAAGTTCTGAAATATTTGATAAGTATAGACCAAAATTTTTAAGAAATATTCAAACTATTTTTCTAATTAATTTTCCCATTTTTATACCAACAAGGATATATAAGTACAATTTTTCAAAATGGTTAGCAACATAATTGTATTTTGATTATCATGATTCCACGAACATTAATTATATTATTCATGGTAGCTTAATTTGTTTCCCTCGTGATTTAAGACATAATGCTTCTTTTATATGTACTGGGTAGAAACTTGTGTTTTCATTGGATATATTTCAAATGAAATGTTTCGCCATTTTATTATTTGAGTTGTTATGATTGACTTATAAGAGCGCTGTAAGAGTAATTTTGCACTGTGATGTAAGTACTTTATAATATATATCATTTTAAATATTTTTAGGTAGCTAGAGTGAGTTCTATGCTCAGAGCCTCACAAGGCAAAAACCAAGGGGTCAGCTAGTCTGGGTTTTTATTAGGGAATTTTGGGGGAAAGAAAGCTTTCCAGTGCATTCAAATTGTTGGCAGAATTCAGGACCTTGTAGTTATGGTCTGAGGTACTAGTTTCCCCGCTGACTGTCAACTGGAGGCTTCTCTCTGTTCTTACAGACCCAGCATGACTCTTCACATGGCTGTATTTCCAGGCAATAACAGCATATAAAGTCTTCCCTCATGCTTCAAATCCAATTACAGCCAGCCAGTGGAAGCTATCTGCTTTCAAATACTGGTATAATCACATTGGGTCTACCCAAATAATATACCCAGGATAATTTCCCTATATTAAGGTCAATTGATAAAACAGTAGTGTGAATTCAATCATATTGTTGTTGACTTTACAACAAGGTCATGAAGATAATGATTTATTTTGTATTTTTGGTGAAAAATTGAAGAAGATAAGCAAAATATGCAAGTACAGATGGGACTGTTTCATTTTCCTTCTATTTTATATGGAATTTATTTGACAAATTGTGACAGTATCTTTCTTTTTATTTGTATGTGAACAGTATTTATTTCCAAACTTTTTGGCCAAAGGTGTCCAACATAGTATACGTGTATCTCCTTATTTTTCTTTTCTTTTTTTGCAAAGAGAAAGGGGCAGTGAGAGAGAGAGAATGAAAGAGAGAAAGAGAAAATCAATTTTTATTTTAGTTTTTCATGTAACTCTCATTGTTCTAACACATTTTTGTGTATGTGGTACTGGGATAGGAACCCATGTCCTTGTATATGCCAGGTAAGAGCCTTAACTGCTCCAGCCCCTCCTTACTTTTTTAATGGCTATTTATTTTCAAACATATACCTTTTCAATAGTTTGGTCTCTGATCCCTTGGCTTGTATTTTCCTTTTTAAATTTTCTAGTTTTTTAAAAGGTCTTATTATATAATATGTGTGCTTGGGCATTTGATTCTTAATCAGATTCTTATTTTCCCTAATAAGTTTATCTCATTTTAATTGTTGGTATGAAAAATATCAAATTTTTGTTAAGTTAAATAAGCCAGCCTGAAAAATCCAAAGATCACATATTCTTTCTTGTATGTGGAAGCTAACCAGAACAAGGAAAAGAATAGAGGAAGGGTCAAAGGGGAAGGAAATGGAGGATGGAGGAATGAAACTGGGAAAGTTGATGGAAGGAATAAGACCTAATTTGCTCACATCCAAATATGACTACATAATAGTGAATCTCATCAATTTATAAAACAAGTCACTAAAAAATAAAAAAAAAGTCATTTATTAAACAACAGAAAAATCAGTAGAGGAAAGAGAAAGGATAGGGAGTAAGGTCATACTAGGGAGTGAATTACAATAAGATGAATTCTATGCTTTTACAAATATATAAATGTTTAATCTGATTATCAAATAAATCTAAAAAAAAACAAGGGGTGGAAGGAAGGGAGGGTATGGGAAATACTGGAACTGAGTTAAAACAAGGTACACTCCAAGCTTTTAAAGTATGTTATTGTATATACTATTGTCATATATACAATATAATGTTCTTCATAGGTATAAGAATTATGTCACTGAACTTGGGTATATTAGAGAAAATATATAACCCAGAAAGAGAGGGACGTGACCACGGGATGGGAGGAGGGAGGTGGGGGAGTTTTCGGAGGGTCATAATGGCCAAATTATAAAGCTGTATTGGATGCACATATAAATATGTGACAACAAATCTCATCATTGTGTGCAACTATAACACACCAATTTAAAAAAGAAAAATATCAAATTTTATGCTTTGAAAATTAATATTTTAACCATTTTCAGCTTTTCATATTATTACTTTGGTTTCCTTTAAAATTTTGTTTGCATGTTTATTGTGTTTTCTAGTTATTTTTAGCTTTTGCTCTAATTATGGTAGTTTTCCTTTTTTATATGATCAAGTTTAATAATTATTATTAATTTTACATTAGAAGATATATAAAAATGTTTGTTTTAATTGTATTTTGTATTTTTTCCTCCAAAATACAACTATCAATTTTTGTTTTTACATCCCTTTTCTCATCTCCTGTTTGATTTACTTTTAAAAATATAAATATTTTTGTGTATTATCTGTCAGTTTGCTTCATCTGGATAAATGAGGTAATATTTAGGCTACTTTGCATTCTTTGTACTATCTTCCCATCCTTGATCTTGTTCATTCTATTATTTTTAATTTACAGCACTCATACTGTTTATAGTAAAAATTAGAATGTTAATTCTATTCTTAAAGCAACTTAATATTTATCAACACTAGAATTTAAATCTTGCTTTCTCCTTTCACCATTTAGCTGCTGAGACTGATCCTGAATTATTATTATTTTTTTTATGACAGGATTGTGGAAAGCTGTATTCTCTGTAAGATTCTGAATATCTTTCCCTTTACAAGTAAATGATGATTTAACTGTATTTTTCAACACTTGGAACTCACTTTTTCTCTAGAATATTTGTATACTTTAAAATATCCATATGAAGGGCTGGAGCAGTAGCTCAGTGATTAGGGTGCATGCCCAGGGTGTGCGAGTACACAGGTTCAAACCCCAGCACCCACGTACACAACTATGTGTCAGAGCAACAAAAGCCATATGAAAACTCAATAAAAAATTATTTCTCTCTGTCTCTCTCTCACTGTCCTTTTCTCTAAAAATAAGTAAGTAAATAAATAAATAAAATGCCCATATGATAAATGTCTTATAAAAGCTTAAAATGAATTGAAATATTTTACCCTCAAGGATCATTGTGGGGGCCTTGGATTTTATAATTGTTTATTTTTGTACTGTAATTTATTTGACAAAGAATCAGTAATAATGGATTTATATCATTTTTTTGTTTGTTTTAAAGAGAGGGAGTTGTTGAGAGAGAGAAAAGAGAATCAACTTTATTTTTTCATCTGACCTTTGTTTCCCCACCACTTAGTTGTGTATGTGTGTATGTGGGCTTGAACCCACACCCTCATGAAAGCACTCCAACTGCTAAGCACTGCTCCAGCGCCCGTATCATGTTTTATCTGTTGTGAATTCTTTGAACTGTAAATGCGTACTAACTCTAGACTAAAAATATTAATGAATCGTCCCTAAACTACATTTTGAAAGCTTTTTTCTTTTATTTTTTTCTACCTCTTAGAACATTAATCATGAATATATTGAATCTCCATCTTCATTTTTGTCAGTCACTTCTCACTAGTTTATTTTTAACTTAAGTTTTCTACAGTCTTTTCTATGAAAGTTATGAAAGACAATCACTTTAAACTTCAGATAATAATTTCATTATTTCATCAATATTTTTCATTCCAAACTTTTACCAAAATTTTCAATACTAGGCACGTGTTATTTTATGCTTTTGTTTTGTTTTTATTTTGCCTGTGCTGCTGATTTTATTTTTCCTTTCAAATAAATATGTCCTTGAAATGGATAGACATTTCCTTTCAAAGTGAATTTCAACCATTTGATAATAGGTACTTTGGACAGTGACCAAAGGATGTGTATTTTTAGCAAGTATTTGCTTTTATCTTTTTTTAAAAAGAGAGGGGGTTAGTGAAAGAGTGAAAGAGAGAGAGACAGAGAGAGAAAGAATCAATTTTATTTAGCCTTTCATCTGGCTTTTGTTGCTTCAACACTTTGTTGTATACATGGTGCTGGGGTTTGAACCCAAGTACTTGCACATGCCAGGCAAGTGCTATAACCACCGAGCAAGCCACTGCTCCAGTGTCTTTAGTAAGTTTAAGACTTGAACTATTGAGTTAAAACTGTGAGTTCAGAGTTAGTGAGGGCTTAAGCAAAGAAAATGCCTGAAAGAGCACATGTGATGGACAAAACACAAAGCATATAGTGTCACTATCCTTTAAAATTGTATATTTTAGACCATCCTTGGAAATAACGAAAACATATGTTAGGAAAAGCTGGAAACTGTAGAAGAGCAACTGCTATAGAAGAGAATAAGGCCAGATGAATTATATATACTATTACATTATGTTTATTAAGTATTTATCTATAAAATCAGTAGATAGACATGCCTAGAGATGATATGTGGAGATGGATAGTCTCCCTAATAACTGGCAAATTGAAAGTTAATAGTCCAAATGTCATTTTATATCACTAAGAATGAATACATTCATTGAAACAAGTTGGACAGTGATACAAAAACACAGTGAAATTATTTTAGTCTTTTTTGATAAATATCTGCCTGATGACAAAAAACTATGAATTGGGCATAAGGGCTCTTTCAATTTTTCTGGGAACTTCATCCATATATACAAAAAAGGTTAAATTTGGTAAGACATAGTTCATAATTCATCCCTTTCTTATATAAATGTGGAAAGAAAAACTGAACTGTCAAAATACATTGCTGACTCCTCTGCTTTGGGGTGTATAAATACTTAACTCTTTCATTGTTCCAAATGACCTGGGTACTCAGAAAAGTCGCTCAATGAAGGGAACTAATTTGTGATTGATTAGTATCATATGCTGTGCAATTCTTTTGTCCCTGAAATTTACTATTAGGAAATGAATACAACATTTTATTTTTGCTATTGCACTTTCTTCTAACAGATTTTAAAATTAAAAACAATAAAAAAAGATTTTTGCTAAATAAATAAATCTTTCCCAAAAGCATCCAACAGAATGAATATAAAACGGTCATGACAGTTTGTTAATTTGCACTCTTTGCACTGTGTGGATAGCTGATATTAATAAGATGAATTTCTAAACAGATGCTCCCTCTGAAATTACTCTAAATGTTTCTCTAACCTTTATGAACTCAAAATCAGAAATTCAATGTTTATAAAGCTATGCAATGACACATTTTATATCAGAATAAACAAGGTAGAAAATATCACTGTTAATCATTTTAGTTTTACTGCACGATTTTAGGGTTTTAGGCAACTGCTATGATCATTTATGTATTTTTAAATAATCAAAAATACTATGTAATTTTTTGAGTATGCAAGCATTACATTCTATATTCTCTTTACTATAACTTTTAATGTAAACCAAGCAAAAAGGAAGAAATAAACTATTGAAACATTTGTTCATCATAATTGTGGAAAATGTTAAGATATAAAACAATCTTTAATTTGCACTAATACATATAGTGATTTATTTATTAAAAAAGTAGAAATCTATTTTAACATGGAGATTTGGGGAAATAATGGGACTATGACAAAATAATAGAATTTAATCTTTAACATAACCCATACTGCACAATTAAATATTACTATAGAATACCTACCTCTTCTCCTTTCCTATAAACAAAATGATTAAATTGATAGCCATTGTCTAAATGTTCAATAAATCCTTAATTGTCCACAATTATAAAGTTTGCCAGAAATTTTGTATGCATTGCAGATAAACATCAATGATGAAAATTTGGGAGACATTCCTTTAGATGCCCTTCTCACTGATTTCCAGTATGTTGATAACTGTGGCCAACTTTGACAAATTTTCTGAAGGTAATCAAGGCATCTCTTCATACTGAACAGAGACATAAAAAATAATTATAATGGACAAATATTATTATGAAGAAAAAGACATATATTCCTAATATTAATGCAGTGAGTTTTTTTTTTCCAGAACTTATTTTAGATCCTCATGAGTATGTTTAGTGATTCCTCAGTTTTAAGGCAGTAGGGATAGATTAGGAATTCAGGATGTACAAATACAAGGGCTCTCTTTGGAAGGTGATATGTTTGGTGATTTCCACTTTCATTTATTTTCCCACAATCCCAAAGTAAAAAGATGTTATGTTTAGTATTTCAGCTTCTGAGATGATATTAGAGAGAACTAGTAATCATAGAACATGGTGAATAGATGAAAGAAAAAAGCCATGACATGTAGAAGAATTCTTGTTGGCATGAGAGCCTCCTGTGTAAAGAGCTATGAAAATAATTAGACCCTATAAGGGGAGAATGTAGAAGAAAAAAATAAGCCAAGGTTATCTTTCATGTTATTAACAACAAATTACTAGTTGTCATCTTCTTATTCTACCAGTATAATGTAATTGATATTCATTTTCAGGAGTTAGAATCATTGCAATATCACAAAATGTTTTTGGCATAATCAGAGATAGTAATTTCTGTTTAGCATCATTCTACAGCTATGCAATCAATTTCTATTGTTTTGCAAAAAATTATTAATAAATTCATAGTATTATCATCTATTACTCAGATTTTTTTTATTTAAGATGATTATAGCATATCCTAATTATGCATTGTTTATAATCAGGGTTTTATAAACAGGAGTTTGAGCATATAAAATCTGCACACATTATGTAAATCATATCGTGCATAATTGTCATTGCAAAATTTTCTGCAAAAGAGTCAATCAATTTGGTGAAATATCAGTTAAGAAAGTAATTACTTTTAATTGCCTATGTAATGAGCCCAATATATTAAATCATTTATATAGTGTAGGCTTAGAATTAAATATTTGGAGAATAATGTGTGAAGAGACAGAAGCATGTGTATGAATTTTAGTATCTTCACTTCCTTGGGAATTGTTTACAATTTTTCTACATAAATATAATGGTATATATCTCTCAATTTTATTGTGAAATTAAATAAAAAGTTCAATGTAAAATTTGAAAATATATGAGTGTTTAATGCAATTTTTTAACTTATACTCCTTTACATCTAAATATTCATGTTGATGTATTTACATATTAGGAAAGTGCTGCAATTGTTCTTAATATATTTTTTCAATGAATCTGTTTTTTTTTCTTACATATACATATGGCATGTGTCTTACTGCAAATTTTACAATTAGAACCATATTTTCACAAATAATTTAATAATTTTTATTAATTAATATTATTAAATATTTGTCATTATAATTATAAAACATTATTAATATCTCACTGAAGAATTACCTTAAAGTTAGTGAGCATATCCAGCATAATATGTAGATCATAAAGAGGAGACACAATTGTTCTGCAATTATACCTTAGCTCTTTTACAAGTTTCTTCTCTTGCATATTTCTTCACATTGAGTTTCTACTTCAAGAAAATTCCCATAGTCTTCAATGAAGCTTGGAAATCAATTACAGTCTTGTGAGTTTTAATTGGCAGTTTATGAAAAGTTGTTTGATATGGTATTATTATTAATTAAATTACATAAAAATTTACACAATTATTTCAAAGGATTTTTTCATGTTAAATTTATCAACAGAAAAAACACTAATTTGTTTTGTAAATCAATTCAATTTATTTCATAAATATGTATATTGATACTATATATAAAATACTTGCTTGATAAGAAAATAGTTTTCTTAAATAAGATTTCAGTTTCAATTCCATTTGAGTTATATTAAAATGATTTTCCTATACATAAAATAAATTCAGTTTCAAATACCATGTCCTTCCTGACATTTTGTTGATGCTTCTTGTTTTAATTACTCCTTTCTATACAATTAATTATGTATCCTGGATTTAACAAATCATCTTGAATACTGATTTTTAATATCATCCTACAGTAACTACATGCAGATGACTACATTTCTGATAATTTTCAAGTAGCCCCTATACAGTCAACAATCTTGCATGTATTAGGCCTCTAATCAGCTATTTAAGTCACTGGAGAGTAATCAGGCAAGCGAAAATGAAAGATAGTTTTTACTCAGGAAAAAGGAAATGTCATTGGATAATTTTCCTATAAGATATGAATTTTCCTTGCACTTTTACTGAATTAAAGAATGGAATTGAGCAATTTAAAATAGTTCAGAGAAGTCACATTAGCTACATAGTGAGAGGGGAATTCCCATAGTGGGGAATTCCCATAGTGGAAAGACCTAAGCAGGACTTCATTCTGTATGCAAACCACATCCAAATGCCTGGCAGATTTAAGCACTGCACATGTGCAAGACAAAATCCAAGAAGGTAAAACTTAAATAGCTGAAAACTTATGTTTCCCTCTACGTACTACAGGAAAGACCATGTTAGAGATTTCAGTTCATCCATATTTGTAGTATATTAAAAACTTTTTAAACTTTCTCTTTAGATATAGATAATAAAGTTCAAAGACTGAAAAATACTTCCCTATGCATTCAACAATTATATATATTATTAGTAAATAACAGAAAGATCAATAGAGCAGAGAGAAGAGAACAGGGAGTGGGAAGGAGGGAGGGGAAAGGGAAATACTTGGGACTGAATAAGAAGAAGTGATACCCAATGCTTTTAGAATTGTCAATGTATATTTTTTGTCATGTATATCTAAAAGAACCAATGAAAATGCAAAAAAAAAAAAAAGAAAACCATTTAATCAAATGGAAACATTGGAAAAAAGCCCTTTTTTTGTATGCTTTTATGTACTTTGCAATTTATAATACTTTCCAATGAAAAGAAAATAAGAATTCTGTCTTGTATGCTTCAAGCTTTGAATCCAGTTTCTTTCACTTATTTCATAGGTTAATTGAGAAAATTAAAACAAACATTTAAGTTCTCATAAAAAAGAAATGCATATGAAGATTTATATATATAAAATATTACATAATTAATATGTATACAAGGCTATATAATTATTATATAAATAGTATGATATACTATATAAGATGCAATATGTCGTATATTTATATATGTGAGAGAGAAACAGAAGCAGAGAGACACCGTTATGAGCATGACTAGGTAAACCAAAATGGAATAACAAAACATACAATTTCATTAATAAGGGAATGCAGCAGGGGCTGGAGCAGTGGCTCAGCAGTACCAGCACTTGCCTGGCATATGCCAAGAACCCAGGTTTGAATCCCAGCACCATGTACAAAGCTAAGTGTCAGAGAAACGAGAACCTCATGAACAACTGAATAGAATTGATCCTTTCTTTCTCTGTCTTTGTCACTGTCCCTCTCTCTTTAAAAAAAGGCAGAAAATGGAAAATACATAAATAAAAAGAAGGGATTCAGAAAAAATTCTCAGTTATTAGAAGGGATTCAGAAAAAATTCTCAGCTATTAGAAATGAATATAACCGGATTAATTTGATTTTATAAATCTCAATAAACTATGAAAATTCTAAAATTACACCTTACACATATCCAAATCTGAATAATTATCATGACATTAATTTAAAAAAAATATGACACAAGGTAATGAATGGCTAACTCCTCTTTCATCTTAATCTCCCGAGTGTTTTTCCTTAAGAAAATCATGGCATTTCTATATAATATCAATAGCACTTACTATTTCATCACACAAAATATTAGGATATGTGAACAAATATTATAATTTTAAAAAATCATCATTTACTGGTTCAATAAGTTGTCATTGAATTGAAGCTGGATTTCTTGTTGTTTTAATTAACTATGTGTATGGCAGCAGAAAGTGTAATGGCTACATGCTAAGGTCTAGAAGTAGTCTTATGCACTTTATGTTTTGTCCCTGAAAATGTCATGTGCTGAAACTAACACATCAAAATATAGAATTTATAAGTGGGGCCTTTGGCAGATGATAGGCATAGATAAAGTCAAAGGTTGGACCCCGTGATGAGATTTGTGCTCTTTTGAGATGAAGAGAGATGCTCTGTGAGTAGATAACGTAGCAGCTGTCTTCAAATGAACAAGGGTGCTCACCAGACGTGGTACCTGCTGAACTCTGATTTTGGACTTCCCACCTCCAGAACTGTAGGCAATGAACACTCTTTGTTTAAGCCAACCAATCTAGAAATAAGTGTCAGTTGGGTAAATCACCCCATCTGTGTTGTTTTATTAAAGCAGTCAAGGTTGACTTAGCACATTCAACCTTGATTTTGCATCAGTTTCAATATCAGTACTTTAAAAATGTAGATCATCACAAAAACTGTTTTAAAAGTTATTTACGTACCAAATCCTTTGAAAGTATCTCAGGGACTCCAGGAAATCTATAATTTACTCAGTTTATTCACAATTGAGGAAGTGTGTATAATAGAAATAAAATTCAAGTATTTAATTTTGTATTCTAGCCAATGAAATGTTTCACATGTGTTTAGTGTACATTTGATGGTATTTTTAAGGGATGATTTGAAAGTTAATATCCACAACTTCATGAGTGATATATACTGTCTTATTTCCAACTGTACAGGAAAAATCAGTTTTTACTCATAGCAGTTTAGCTATCATCATTAAAATTGAAAGGCTGTTTTTGCCAATGAATTATTGCTTTTCACATGCTGAAATCCACATTTATTTTTACTCAGTGCAATGAAGGTTAGAGTTGAAATATATCTTTGCAGTGTACCTAAGACATAATGAAAAATGTGGCTTTATAAGAAAAAGAGTGAATGATGATAGTCACTTTTAACAGCTTGATCCCATAATTTACTTATTGGTGGCAGCATGGCCACTATAACCTGCTGACTGTATCCAAAGTGTCAGGAGCTGTTATCAGGTGAATTACATTGTCCAACACACATAAAGATGATGCCACTGATCCATTGGGTTAGTGATTCTGCATTAGTGATGGATTTACACTTGTCTCCATTGAGAAGCTTTTTTCCACTTAACCTTCCTCTACTCTTCTGACCACTGAGACTAACTTTTATTAGAAGCTATGAGAACACAAAGGATAGTGTGTGGAACATGATTATAGATATTTGACTTTAAGAACATTGAGCCCTTCTTCTTTCTCTCTCTCTTTTTTTTTTTTTTTGGTCATTTTTGTACTGGTTATAGCATACATAGAATTGATGAAGTACATAACATATTTTATTCAAAGTGGCACAATTTTGCATGTTCATTTATTTGTTAATATTCCTTACTTTCTGTGTAAATATATCATATAGCTCTAGATATAGTATGAGTAGATAACATATCAGTATTATGTTAATAAATATATGGAATAACATTCTAAGGATTTGAAAACTGTTATAGCAAGTATTAGAGCTAAAAGATGAAATAACTTGCATAGATTTACTGCACTATAGAATTATTTGTTTCCTGGCTGAATTATGAATATGTAGCAGGAAATAATTAGGAGCACATAAAATGACCCAGGTTTAATCCAGTCACCCTAACATTTAGAGTTTTAACCAAAAACATTTGGTTATAAAATGTATCAAAAAGTTAGGAGAATGAAATATTTTACTAAGATAAAGCATGTACTCAAGCTTATAAAGAATGAGCTACATGGATTGGTTAACCCTATGTAAGCATACAAAGATTCCATATGCAAAGAAGAAGATAAAACATGAATCCAGAACGGGCAGGCAACAGATGCCATGTCTCAATATTTCCCATATTTGTTAAATATGATTAAAGGAGAATGATATTGAGTGTGTCTAATTATGGTAATCTGGAAGCTACAAGAAAAAAATAAGATTTTTTGGACTTTAAAGTCAAAATATTAACAGACAAGAAAAAGAAGAAATGTGACATCATGTATGTGGGGTAGATGTTTAAATCCAAGAGAAATGAAAGAAAATGTTTGTTTAATTATTAAAAATAAGTATCTTCATTTGAGTAGAAAAATGCATGTGCTGATTGCGAACATGGAAGATTGAAGCAGGACTGCTTTGAGCCTGGCTCCTTGAAAAGTGGAAAAATATCCAGCACGGATTCATTAATCCAAGGTGTGTTTTGGGAAAAATCACAAATGGAGCTCAAGATTTGTTAAGGGAGACTTTTTAAAGAGCTGAGATTTGGATACACTTAGTAGAAAAGAGGGATTTTATATATTAAAGCCAGGTTGCGCAGCTGGTGTGGACTGCCCAGTTTCCCAAATCAACAGTGGAGGGGGAGTGGAGCCAATTCAGAAGCCAAGGAGTTCAGAGGCTGATAGGGAACCAAGAATTTTGGGTTAGAGATCCTCCTTTCTGACCTCCACTATGCAAGGGGAGAGCAAAAGGGAGAAAAGGGAGTGTTCCTCTTTGGGAGACAAGGGAGTTTTTCTGCTTTTTTTTTTTTTTCCTTTTGAATCAGAAGGCTCGGTGCAAGTGAGTTAGCAGATCGAGCTATTCCATAATTGCACCAGGAGCCTGCAGCAGTTCAGGGACTGGACCAGGAAGAAGAGCTTGGGGTATTCCCTGATCACAGCATGGTGGGGGGAGGCTGGATGGTGAAACAGAGGGCAGTCTCCCTAACCTGTTACACAGCCAACCCCACCTGCAAGGCTTACATGACAAACCAAGGAGGGGCCCGGAGAGGTAACAAACCTCAGTCCCATCACAAAAAGCCTGGAGGGACCAGGAGTGCATCCAGCAGAGGGAGCTCTGAAATCATCTCAAGCCCTTACCCTCATGGAAATCTTAAAACCTAGGATTTGGAAAACTTGAAATCACATACTCCCTGACTGAAAGACCCTGTTAACAAAACTTAGGTGGATACTTAACACTTGTCGCTATTGTGTAACATGAGGAGACCTCAGATAATAGATTTCCAAATTTTCACTAAAAATATTTTATTTTATATTTTATATATATATATATATTTTTTTTTTTTCTTTTTTTCCTCCTTTCCAGGTTTTGGCTGGCTCTTGATGGATACTTGGATAAGTTTTCATGAGTGCATACAAATATTTGCTGGTTTTTGTTTGCTTATTTTTTTGTTTTGTATGCTTGTGTAACTCTCAGATTCTTTCTGCTGTTTTGTCTTGTCTTTTTATCTTTTCTTCTACTTATTTTTCTTTTCTTTTATTTTCTGTTCCTTTCTTTTTTCTCTAGCAAATCTTGCAACTTCTCTATTTTTCTCTGTTTACACTTGGAAAACACAATCTCATTTCTAACTTCCTATTACTTTCCCCTCTCTCCCTGGCTTCTAATCAGTCTGTACCATTTGATTCCCCATCATTAGTGCTGTGTAACCATTATCACCGTGAATGTCAAACACATTAATTCTTCTATGCTTTAAAGCCTGACACAGGGGATAGTCAGACTCTATGGTTGCCAAAAGCAATGACTAACACTAACATTTGTTTCAGAGGTGGTATTAAAGTTTGGGTTACATTTGATATAGAATAGCCAAATTAATCACATTTGTTGTATGCATTGCTTGTTTGAATTGATGAGCTCATGTTAGCACAAGGGGAGTTGAAAATTCTCAAGGGTCATTAGCAGAGTACAGATCAGGGATCGGACTTCTGTACTCAATTTCCCTGACATCACCGCATCTCAGGTAAGGGAAGCCACAAAATCCCCAATCCTATAACAAAGAAAGACCAAACAGAAACAAACAGAGGGTCAGGCCAAGAATTTGCTTCAATTTAAGGAGCACAAAGAAGCCTGAACAGATCCCCTCCCACATACCATTTGGAGCCCAGGATTCCGGTCCCCCCACATCAGACACACAGGTCTCCTCCATGGACTTCATATCCAAACACCATCCAGCTATAACACACTCCTGCCAGGTATGGATGTATTGGGCCCATCCCATCACCAAGGAACCCAGATCCCAGATCAGCACATAGGTAGATCCATTCTGACCTGACCCACACCTCTGGAAACCTAAAACCCAGCAGCATACTCTTACCACTTGTCTTCAACAAAAAAGCAGACTGTCCACCAACCCCATCAGGTCCCAGGTCCAATTACTATAACCTAGATTCAAAAGGTGTAACAAAATAAGGCTCCAGGCACAAACAGCACTGTGGCAAAAAGAGGTCTCCATAGTAGTGGTGTCAGGCTCAATCCTTGATGTGTAAGGAAAAAGTACCCAGAAACAAGTCTAGAGTTCACACAGGGAAACCCAAATCAGAAATACAAAAGAAGCTCTTCAAAGATGAAGAATTAAACTAGAAGAGGTTCACTTAAAACCCACAACTCCCCTAGCACGGAGTCCATGGCCAGGGAATGAGAAGAAAATATAGAACAAATTATCAATGATCTGATAATGCAAAGGAACAATGAGCTAAAGGAAAGTTAAGAAAAGAAAAAGGAGAGAAAACTCAAGAATTGAGAAACTCTATCATCAAAGAAATAGACATACTCAAAAAGGAAGTAACAGCTAAAATCTGCAGTTAATGATGTAAGAGGAACCAAGGAACAATTTAAGAATAGACTGACTTCTGCAGAAAATAGAACCTCTGCTACTGAAGAAAGACATTCTGACAATGAGGACAGGCTGAGCAAGCTGAGTGAGTGGATGACAAAAAGGAAAAACAACTCAAAGAACATGATCAGAACTTTAAAAATGTCTGGGATGAAATTAGAGGAAACAATCTAAGAGTAATTGTTATACAAGAAGAAACTGTAACGCAAACGGATGGTATGAGGAACATTCTCAAGGAAATTATTAAAGAAAACTTTTCCCATATAAAAATAGAGTCAGATATGCTCATCCAGGAAGCTTACAGGACACCCAATAGGTCTGGTCAAATGAGAAGCTAAACAAGATACATCATATTCAAAATATACAACATGGATATTAAGGAAAGAATATTAAATGCAGCAAGGGACAAATGCCAAATCACATACAGAGACAAACAAGTAAGAATTTCCTCTGACTTTTCAGCCTAGACTCTGGAGGCAAGAATGTCATGGAAAGAAATCTTTCAACTTTTCATTGACCACAACTTGCAGCCAAGAATGCTAAACGCAGCAAAACTCAGCTTCACACTTGAGGGGAAAATAAGAACTTTTCATGATAAGATCAAAGTGGCAGCATTTGTGAAAAGAAAAACAGCCTTATAAAGAATCCTCAAAGATATACTCCAGCTAGATGAACATGAAATTAATACATAAAACACACAGAGGAAATTTAATAAAGACACATCCTATAAATACCCAACCAAGACAGCACAGAACTAACCAATAACATGCAGTGACTATGAGTCACATACCACTTCTGTTATAATACTGAATGAAAATGGTTTAAATGCACCAATCAAAAGACACAGATTAGCAGACTGGATAAAAAGCACCTAAAAATTAATGACAGCCTCAGATTAAGGGTGAAAGATGGAAAAAATCTACTATGCGTAAAGCCCAAGAAAACAAGCTGGCATTTCAATACTTATATCTGACAAAGTAGATTTCAAACATAAGCTAATCAGAAGAGATAAAGAAGTCCACCACTTACTTAGTAGTAAAGAAAATCCTACAACAGGAAGATATAACCATGATTTATACTCTCCAAATAACAGTGTTCCCAACTATGTGAATAAAATGCTTCATGACATAAAACTGCTTGGGACCTCAACACAATAATACATGGAGACTTCAGCACTCCTCTGCCACCAATAGACAAATCATTAAAACAAAAAATCAATGAAGAAATTTTGAGGCTAAACAACTCCATAAATCAAATGGACTTAATAGATATATAGAGAGTATTCCATCTCAAATCAGTGGAATACACCTTCTTCTCAGGAGCACATGGATCCTTCTCCAAAAAGACTATATTCTGGTTCACAAAGGAAATTTCAGCTAATATGTAAAAGTAGATATTATTCCATGTATCCTATCAGACCATAATGCTATGACCCTAGCAATCAACAGCAAAAATCATAACAGAAAACACACATATTCATGGAGATTGATTATAACATATTAAATGAAGAATTTAATTAGGGTCTCAAAATGAATAGTCATATTTAATAAGCTATTTGCTTTTTTAGTTTTTATTTGAAGTATTTCTACGTAAGAGAACTTATTTAACTAATTTGAATAATGTAGAAAAGTAAATTATTAATTATGCACTAAATTATTAATTTAGCCCTATAAAAAAAAGAGATAAGCCTTTCACATCCAGTGACCTTGAGAGACAGACAAAAGAGGAGACAGAGAAATGAAATAATTTTAGATATCAAGTGCTACCTTTTTATTTTTAATTTTTATTTTTGTTTTTTTAAGAGAGAGGGACAGTGAGAGAATAAGAGAATCTTTTTTTAAGAAAAAAGGGACAGTGAGAAAGAGAGAGAGAAAGAGAGAAACAATTTTATTTAGTTTTTCATGTGACTTTCATTCCTCCGATACTTTTTGGGTACGTGCTGCTGGGGTTTGAACTCATGTACTCGTGCATGCCAAGCAAGCTTTGTAACCACTGTGCCACTGCTCCAGTCCCAGATATCAAGTACTATCAACAGAAAAACTAGTAGGTTAATATTGAAAGGATTGATAGATGGGTTTGAGGAGAAGTGAGTTACTTTTAAGTGGATAGAGACTCTTTAAGGTTTGGTACTTGGCCTGAGGCATGGATGCGCTGATATATGAAAATGTACTTAAGAAAAGTGAAAAGCAGGGATAGATTCAGAGACAAAAGAAAAGGCTGGATGGAAAAGACAGAAGTCCTAACTCTTCAAATAATCAGCTCTGTGAATTTGAAGAAAAGTGCTGAGTTGATTAGAACTCTTCTGTCTTGAGAAACACAAATACACTGGCTAAAATTTTTTCAAGAGAATTAGCGTTATTTATATTTAGTACTTTAAGAAATGCAGAGAGAAGGGGAGAAGTAAAAGACAAATAGCTGCTGATGAAGGAGGGAACACATAAAACTAGAGCATAGGGATTGTATATGTGGAATTTGACTTAGCCTTAGCTGAATTGTTGTTGTGATCTAACTCATCGGTGGCTAAAGCCTAATTGCCTTGATTAAATCTCCTGCCCATACCAATAGCAGGTAATAGTAGGTAAAGGGAGAATAAGTTTCAACAAATAGAGTTGTCCTTAAATTGATATATAATGAAATGTGAAGACTCTCCATAGGAAACATATGCTGACTTTCATCAAAAAAATGGGGAAAGAGATGCTATGTAGAAAAGTAAAACAAATTTGCATAACAGTGTTTTTTTTAAGAGACAATAAACTTTATATAGTTTTTCATCTGCTTTTCACTGCTCTCACATTTAGTTGTGTATGTGATGCTAGGATTCAAACTCCTATCCTCACACACACCAGGCAAACACATTACTGCTGAGCCACCACTCCCGCCCCTGGAAGAGGGATCTTATTGGAATGAGACAGATGATATACATTAATTTTGGTGAGGCAATCATCTTGTAAACAAGAAGTTTTATTTTATTTTATTTCATTTTTACGGCTGAGGACCTTGCACATGCTAGGCAAGCACTCTGCCACTGAGCTAAATCTCCAACTCTATAAACAGAATTTTTAAAAACTACACTCTTCCTTTTCACAGTACTTATAAGGCAAAGATCAGAGAGCTAAATCATAGTTTAACATTTTACGTACAGGTAAGTGTTGAAAAGAGGTATAAAATGTGATGCATTACTTATGTGTGCATTCTTGCCTACATGATTATAAACAAGCATATTTTAAATAGACACAAATTTGAATAACAGAAATATTTAACAGATCATTTTTTATAATTGAATTTGTTGTACTTCTGATTCTTCTATATTCTGACATGTAATTGCACACATACATGTAGTAAAGATCTCTACTGTATTTTTAGTCTCCTTGGTCAACCAAAAATTTAGAAAGTAATGTAAAAAACAAATTTTCTCAATGTTTCATCTTTAAACATAGGCATAAGTTCAAAATTATAGCCTGAAACAGATGCTGAACATATGCTGCAGAAGCAGAGATGATTTTCCTCATTATCAATGAAGTTCTCAGTGGCTGGATATAATAGGTATTGTAAGAAAATGTCAGAAGCTGTAACTCTTGAGTCACAATAATAGGACAAGATAAAAATTTAAGTCGCAATGTGCAGAATCATGTTTTCTTCCTGTTGTAAGTTCTGTAAAAATGGAAAGTTTTATTACCACTTGTCAAATAATTATGCCAAGATTATTAAAGTTCAATCTGAATTGCCCCAGATTACTTCAGCATGTCAATGTAAGGGAACTGGCACCTTTATATGTATCCTCAAACTTAGTCAATCAAATGTTTGTAGAAACAACTGTATGTAAATGTATTTTCAGTGGGAAAATTTTTGTATTTTTAATGTCTTTATTAGTGCATTATAGTTATACGTAATACTGGGATTCATTTTTACATAAATATACTTGTATGGAATACAGTTTGCCATACTTTAGTTCCCAGTATCTCCTCCATCCCTTCTCTCCTGCTTTCCTCAATTCTCTATTCTGTAGTATACTGGTCTTATTCTTATGTATTTTTAAGTTGGTTCTTTGCAGATATACATAAAGGTGAAATTCACTGGTATTCTTCTATATGTACATTCCATAATTTGGCCAGTTTTGTTCTGCAGATCCTACATTTTCCTGCCTTTCTTCCCTTTCACTGTCTCCCTTTACACTACTTCACTAATTTCCCTTCTATTTTCATTGTTTTATAAACTATTTTGCATAAATCATTCCCACTTATAAGAATAAATTTACTATTTGTAATACTGAAAATATTATTATTAAAATTAAAGTTTATAACATTATGCAATTGCATTTAAATATCCCCATGGGAGTATAAATAATATAATTCAGGAAAGGTAAGCCTATCACTAGTGAAGAAAATTAACTTTATCATCATAACAGAAATGATATTAGATAACTTTTCTAAAATGTTCATTTGTTAGGCACTATGCTACATATATTACATTCAATTTTTAAAAGAAAGCATTATTACTCAGAAAATCATTTCAATATTTACAATATAAAATTTCTAGTCATTTCTGTTGATTTATTTAAGGCCTACTCTGAATCATGAATGCTTAATGAAAAGTGATCATGTTCATTTCATCTCTGTTCAGTGGGGATGCCACCAATTGTTAAATGGGAAAAATTAAGATTAATTTTTTGGTAAGTTAAAATTTTAGATAAAGTTAAAAATTTTTTCATAGACAAAATAAAAAATCTCAAAAGAAGACTTAGAACTGTTTATGAGAGATTTTTAGCTATTGAAACACTTTCTGTAGTCCATTTCAAAGAGGTATTGTGAAGAAGTGCACTTTGGGAGCCTATACAATACAAAGTAGAAAGTGGTAGGAAAATAGTCTAATTTGATATAAATATTTTGCTTAAGCTTTCCAGAAGAGATGAATTCGAAATAAGATCTTTATTATAAATACCAAAATAAAGGTAGATAGAGTGTGTTCACATCAGGAAAAGAAAAACCCATTTGTGAACGTCTAGAGGAAGCAAAACACAGAGCTAGAATGTAGATAGTGGTGCCAGGGAGGACTAAAGATTTGAGAAAAGAGGAGGGACATAGATATGAGGAAAAGTGAAAAGTTCAGCTGTATTATTTAGAGGTTGCAATGAGATATCCAAATGTACAAATCATTAAAAAATTGAACAAAATTAACTATAGTTTGTGGGAATTTTAGAATCCTTTACAAAAGTTTTTGTATCATTGGGTAGACTAGGTTGAAAATCAAGTCTAACCAATGAAGCATTTATATTGAAAATCAAAACTACATTGATATTTCATCTCATACCAGTCAGAATGGTAGTCATCAAGAATACAAATAATAATACATTCTGGAGAGGATGTGGAAAAAAATGAAAACTTTTACACTGTTGGTGGATTGTAAGTAATACTACCACTATAGAAATCAGTATGGAAGCTCCTCAAAGGAATAGGAATGGAACAACCATATCACCAAGCTGTACCAATTCTCAGTATTTGTCCTGAAGAATGACTATTGCTATAGTGATACATGTGTACCTATGTTTGTAGCAGCACAATTCTCAGTAGCCACACTAGGCAATCATAGACTAGGTGTCCATCAATGGACGAATGGATAAAGAAAATATGCTATGTAGACACAATGTAGTTTTATTCACCGAAAAAGAAAATGAGATTATGGCATTTGCAGGAAAATGGATGGAACTAGAGACAATCACATTAAGCAAAATAAGTCAAATTCAGAAATAAGGGCCATGTGTCTCATATGTGGAAATTAGAGAAGCAAAAAGGAAAACAAAGGTGGTCAGGGATCTCCTAAAAATCAAATGGAGATCAATAGAGGAAAGTGATCAGGAGTGAAAGGCAAGGAGCGAAGGGGGAAGTGCTGGGGAGTGGTATTGGTCAATCACATTGATGTATTTTTTTGATGTACAAATATGTAACAACAAATCCCATCAGTATGTACAACTATAATGCAACAATTAAAATGTGGACAAAATGACCATAGATGGCCTCTGGTTGCCATTGAGAAATACAGTCACATAGAGGAAACCTGAAAGAGCATGCCATTTGTAAGACAGTTTAAGGACGAGGCCTCAAGGATATTGAAGGCATTATCAAAATAGTATGTTCACACAAATAATATGTTTAAAATATAGCCAACAAGGCGAAAGTAAAATCTAAATGAACTACCACCACAAAAAATAGAAAACGGATACTTTAATAAGGCACAGTGATTTATTCTAATATTGCAGAAAGTTTATCAGTTAAGTTCATTATCTTTAGCTAAAGGAAGACAATTCAGGATGATAGTTGGGATGTAATTATTTGACAAGTAAACAGTATAATTAGAAAATATGAATATAAATGGAAGTGTAGATGAATAGATAATGAACACATTATTGGACTAATAATTTTTGTTTCAATTTGAGAGAGATGCCCAAGAAATAAATGGATAGAAAGGGAGACAAAAAACAAAGTAGCTTATTTTCATTAAAATAAAAAAAAAAAAACTAGGAACATAATTGCTTGTAAATAGAAATCCATTGTCAGGAGAAGAAGGACCCAGCAAAATTTTGGAAATCATGGACAAAAATGTTTCATATTATAAATGAAGTAGAAGTTCTGAGTAATCACTGGGAAAATGGGAGAAGAAATGCCTAGGGTCCTATGCTAATATCAATGGGTGTGTAAGTCAGGTTTAGAATCACATGATTATTTCAATAGATGCAGAAAAGGCATTTGACAAGGTACAATACCCATTCCTGTTTAACACACTAGAAATGATAGGAATAGAAGGAATTTACCTCAACATAGTAAAGGCTATTCATGACAAACTTAAGGCCTACATTTTTCTGAATGGAGAAAAACTGAAAGTATTTCCACTAAAAACAGGAACTAGTCAAGGATGCACACTTTCACCACCCCTATTCAACATTGTCCTTGTAACTCCAGCCATGGCGATTAGGCAAGAGAAGGAAATTAAAGGGATATGAATAGGGAAAGAAAAGCCCAAATTTTCACTATTTGCTAATGACATGATTATATATTTAGAAGGTCCAAGAAACTGCACTAGAAGACTTCTAAAGCTGATAAATGAATATAGCAAGGTAGCAGGGTACAAAATCAACATTCATAAATCAATCACATTCCTTTATTCCAATGATGAACTTGTTGATAAAGAAACTAGGCAAACTTTCCCATGGATTAAAAAAATCCTTGGGGATCAATCTAACAAAAGAGGTGAAGGACCTTCACAATGAAAATTATAGAACACTAAAGAAAGACTATGAAGAACATCTTAGAAGATAGAAAGACTACCCATGTTCTTAGAGAGGCAGAATTAACATTATCAAAATTACTACAGTAACAAAAACATTATATGGATTCAATACAATACCCATCACAATTCCAATGACATTCTTCACAGAACTAGAAAAAGCAGTCATGAAATTAATTTGGAAAAATAGAGACTCTGAAGAGCTAAAGCAATCATTAGCAAGAAAAACAAAGCTGGAGGAATCAAAACGCCAGGCTTCAAATTATACTATAGAGCTATAGTAACAAAAACAGCATGGTACTGGCACCAAAACACACATGAAGATCAATGGAACAGAGTAGAAGACACAGAGACAAACACATAAATATAGTTACCTCCTACTCAAAAAAGGAGCCAAAAACAGAAGGTGGAGAAAAGATAGCCTCTGTAGCAAATGGTGCTGGGAAAACTGGAAATCCATAATAGAATTAAACTAAACCCTATCTCTCACTCTGCACAAAACTCAACTCAAAGTGGATCAAAGACCTAGGAATTAGGCCAGAAACTACACCTAACAGAAAATGTAGGCTCGACACTCCAGCACATTGACTCAGGAGCTGACTTCCTCAATAAAATTCCAAGGACAAGAAGTAAAATTAAAAATCAATAAATGGGATTGTATGAAAATTAAAGGCTGCCTCACAGCAATAGAAAGAATCAAGAGTGTAAAGAGCCACCTGCACCTCATATGGGACATTAATATCTAGGATATACAATGAACTCAGAAAACTTAAAGCCAAAAACACACAAAAAAATCCAATAAAAAATGGGCAAAAGAGCTAAACAGACACTTCTCAAATGAAGAATAAAAAAAAGGTCAACAGATATGCAAAAAAAGTCCAACATATCTAAAATTAGAGAAATGCAAATTAAAACCACACTGAGAGTTTATCTCACTTCAGTCAGAATGGCAATCATCAAGAATACAAACAACAATAAATGTTGATGAAGATATTGAGAAAAGTGTGCACTTATAAATGTTGTGGGGACTGCAAATTGGCACAATCATTCTGGAAAGCAGTGTAGAGATTCTTCAGAAATCTAGGAATGAATCCATCATTTGACCCATCTATTCAACTCCTCGCTAAAGATCCAAAGGACCTAAAATCAGCATAGTACAGTGATGCAGCCACAGCAACACTCACAGCAGCTCGATTCACAATAGCTAAGCTATGGCATCAACTAAGGGGCGCTTCAACAGGTGATTGGATAAAGATAATTTGGTACGTGCACACAACGGAGTGTTACTCAGCCATAAGGAAGAATGACTTTATGGCATTCGCTGGCAAATGGAATGAACTTGAGACTATCATAAAAAGTAAAATATGCCAGTCTCAGAAAGTCAAATGCTGAATGTCCCTCTGACATTCAGAAGCTAATCCTAAAGAAGAAAAAGATCAGAGCAATAGATACAAGGCAAGGAAATGGAGAAAGGAGTGAGGTAATTTGTGGAGCGAATCAGAGTTAACTTTCCTCTGTTCATATCTGTACATACTATAGTGAATTGCATCAACATGTTTATTAACAAGTCACTAAATTAATAAAAACAGCCAATAATAGAACGATCAGTAGAATAGAGGGAAGAGAACGGGGAGAGGGTTGGAAGGGGAACTACTAGGGATGGAAAAAATAACTTATACTCCATACTTTTGTAATTATATCATTGATTATTATATTGTCATGTATATCTAAAAAGACTGGGGTGGAAGGAAGGGGGGGAATGGGAAATACTGGGGACTGAATTTGAACTAGTTATACCACATGCTTTTATAATTATGTTATTGTACATTCTATTGTTATGTACAAATAAAAGGAGCAGGGAGAGAGAGGAAGGAAAGGGAACAGGAAATACTCAGGACTAAATTTGAAAAAGCCATACTCCATACTTTTATAATTATGTCATGATATATTCTAATGTCAAATTTGTATTGTAAAGAACCAATAAAAAGCAGGTATTCAGAGAAGTCATATAGTCATAGAAAAGAATAAATGTATCTTGTCATATATTAAAAACAAATTACACTGTTCTCCAAATATTTTTTTAAATTGCTAATGAAAATCAATATCAATTATACAGAGGGGGGCTTGATCGGTGGTTCAGAGGTTATGGTGCTTGCCTGGCATTAACAAGGAAGCAGGTTCAAATCCCAGCACCATGTACACAATGAAGTGTCGTAGCAATGAAACCCATATGAAAAACTAAATAAAATTTGACTCTCTCTTTCTCTCACAGTCCTTTTCTCTAAAAAAAATGAAAAGTATCCAGAAAGATCTTAATACATTTATCCATCTAATCAATCTAATCTCTCCATCTGTCCATCCAGACTTCAACCTGATCTATCTATTCACCTATATTATCTATGTAGCTTACCTTTTATCTCTGCCTAACCATCTTTCTATCTAATACAAGGAAAAATTGAATGAGTGCACTGTGAAATAAATGAGTGAATCAGAAAACAGAGGCATATAACTAGAAAACAGAAAGACAGTCCACTAACTTTAAGCATGCAGCATATTCGCAGCCTTTCTCCTCCTCCACCTCTGCTTCCTTCTTTTTGTTAGAATACCTTAAAAATACAAGTCATTTATGCAAGTCAATAAGGTTAATATGAATTAAGAAACATAATATTAAATTTCAAATAATTGTACACAATTTTTACAATTTTGGCATAGATGCTCTATATCCATTTACACTATAAATACTGAACATGAAAACCTATTTTTTTGCTGTCTTCCATGACTTATTAAATTTATTACTCAATTACTTATTTTCTAATATTTAAAAAAGCATATGCTATGTCTCATTACTTTAACTTTGAAAAATGAATTTTCAATCTATTTCCAATTCAAACACAATGAATTTGAGCAAAACTAGTAAAGCAAGTCTGAATGCATTATTTTAGTTTGTAGAGCCTATTATCAAATCTTATTTTTGTGAGATAACAGAATTATGAGGATATTTTTGTACATCAATTATATAGTTAATTAAATAAGTGTCTTCTGGGTGTAATAAGGTCAAAATTTAACACTGAATGCTTTAACATGTGTTTCATTAATTGGCAGTACCACATAGTGCAACTAAGATTAATGAAAAATAATCATGAAATATAATGATAATAATATACGGTTAAAAAACAACTTGTACCACATGATCACTGATTTTTAAAACAGAAACAATCATTAAAATAAATTTCCCTATAAATAAATAAAACTAATATTGCCCCTATTGCTTGGTGCAGTGGTGAATGCGTATAATCTTGTGACTCTGGAGGCTGAGGCAGGAGGATTGCAAGTTCAAGGCCAGCCTAGGCAAGTTAGTGAGACCCTGTCTTTCAAAAGTCAACCAAAAAAAGGACTGGGAATGTAATTCAGTGGCAAAGAGCCTTTGCTTTCAGTCACCAGTTTCAATAAATAAATAAATAAATAAAACCACTATTAAAATATATCCATGCTACTTGCTAAAATTCAGGCAGAGACAAAAATACATGCAGGATAATTTTAATGTAAAATAGATTCCAAATTGGTTCATATGCTTATGTTTTTATATATTCAGTATCTCTCAAATAAAATACTTTTATTCATTTGGCTTCAATATATATTTTCTTGTGATTTATGCATTATAGATTAATGAAAAATAAATCATTAAAACATTTGGAAACATACAAATGTTAATTCACCACCCTACATATTGTTCCTTTATTTTATGCCCTACATTTCAATAGCTTTATTAAGATATGATTCATTCACTATGAAATTTATTCATTTGAAATGTACAATTCTATGGTCTTAATAGATTCAGAATGGTACAACCACTATAGTCTACTTTAGGAATATTTTATTGCCCTAAAAGAAATACCCTATACCCCAAAGCCAGAGTTGTATCCATCAACTACTCTCCACCCTGCCTTCCAGTCCAAAGGCAACCACTAATCTACCATCTATCTTTTTTTAAATTTACCTATTCTATACACTTCTGAAAAAGGAATTCTATCATTTGTCAGCTTGTGTCATAATGAGACACAAGACAGTGTCATAATGAGACTGTACAATGTTTTTGAGCTTCCCCCATGATTTTTTGGTACTTTACTCTCTTCATTGTCAAGCAATATTCAATTGTATGGATATACTACATTGATTTATCCAAATAAACACTGATGAACATGTAAATTATTTCCAGTTTCTGATTTATGCATAATGTTTCTATGAACAAGTTTTTGGATAAACATACTTTCATTTATCTTGAATGTATACTTAGGCATTCAATTTTGGAGTCATTTTATAGGAACTTACAGATTTCTTTCCAAAGTAATTGACAATTTTACATTTAGCCAGCAATATGGAAGGGATATGTATTGGTTATATTATTCATTTTATAAAAAAATATGAGGAACCATGGAATTTGGTATCTATGGGAGATTCTGGAAACAATCCATGAGGTTACCAAGATACAACATTTATTTCTATTTCCATTCTAATTTCTTCATTATTTAGGAGTGTGATTTTATACCCATTTGTATGTGATGATCTCAAATTTCTTTCTGCTTTCCTTTGTTAGTTTTGTTTTCTAATTACATTCCACTGTGGTGGAAGAACATATTTGTATCTTTGATTTTTTACTTGTTCTATGACTTACTATTTAGTCTATCCTGGAAATTTTCCACTTGCTCTTAAATAGAATGTGTGTTTTGCTTTTCTGAGATGGACTTTTTTCTAGAGGCCTGATAGGTCTAAGTTGTTTTCACTATTATTCAAATCCTCTTTTCCACTCTGTGTTCCTTCTAATTTTTTCCACTATTTAAAGTGAAGGAGTATTGAAGTCTCCAAATATCATTGCCAAACTATCTCTTATTTATTTCTTTCAGATTTTCCTGTGTATATTTCTGTGATCTCTTATTTAAAACACGTGGTTTTAAAATTAGCATAGTTTCCTTATGAATTGATCAATCAGTAACTTTAAAATGAACCTCTTTGTCACCAGTAACATGTTTTTCTTTTAAAGTCATTTTTTCTGATATTACATAGGCATGCCAGTATTTTTTGCATTCTATTTGCATGGTATAACTTACTCCATATGTTTCTGTTTAATCTATTTGTATTTACTGCTTCAGTCACATTCGCCACTTTTTGTGGTATCATTTTATACATATCATAGCTATAAATCTGGCAAACCCAATGATACATTGTTACATTCACTACTTCACATTATTTATGTTTTCAAAGAAGTTAGAGAAGAAGACCACTTTATCTTTTATGTACAAATCTACCTATATCAGTTCTGGTCCTCTTTATGGTCCTTGTGGTTGTCCTCTAGAGACACCCCAGAGTATGCATATAGCACAGCTTTTGGATCCATTCATCCAGTGAGAGAGGCATCTGGGTTGATTCCACAATGTAGCTATTAAGATACATATTTTTGATTAAACTCTAAATGAAATATTGATTCAGACTTTATAGGTAAAATTAACTAAATTTTCCCAAGACATTTCATGTTTTTTTTTAAATCATATGCTAAGTACAACACTGAAAATTTACAGGGATTTAAGTATTAGCATTTCTCAGATAACAGCACAAACATGTAATTACTCAGTTCAGAAATTATATAGTAAAATGATTGTAGGAAATCTCAGCCTGTCAAAGAAAGTTGATTTTATTCTGATTAATTCAATTAAATAATCTTCTGTCTCTGATAGAGATTTCCAACAGTTAAATTATATATAATTTTAATAATGTAGTTATTTCTCTCTCATTTAGCAATTACATTATTGGAAAGAGATATTTTGTCAATGGAATGCATTGTGAAGAAATACAGTTTTTAAAGAACTACTTTTATTTAAGAAGTATCAAAGTGTCAATTTTCAAGGTGTAAATAAAATATATGTGGTAGCTATAATGCTCATTATACAAAAGTGTAATCTTCAAAGTTGTGAGAAGCAATATGTGCTAAAGTACATCTTCAGTAAAATAAAGCTGTAAATATTGGATAGTCCTCAGGACTAAATTAGAGAAAGCAGATTGCTAGAATATAAAATAGCTTTCAGTTCCACAACATTCATTAAATTTAAAATAAAAAAAACAAATTACATTGGCAATTCTGGCAGATTCTAAGGTGAATCATGATCACAGCTCTTAAGAAGCCTGTAAGAGGTTGAAGACAGGCTGATTTTTAATAATAATACAACTAATATCACAATTAATGCAATTGATTTAACACTTGTAAAAATGTAGACATAATACATACATAGTGTACTTGGCTTCTTAGTATTTTTTATGCCACTTTTCCTTCTAGGAATGATTATTTTTTTCTTTTTTGGTACTAGGAAAGGAACCCAGGGTGCTTTTCAACTGAGCTATATTGAGCTGTATCCTTTCCTGTTTTTACTTTTTATCTTAAGACAGGGTCTTGTTAAGTTGGTGAAGTTGGCTTTGAACTTCCATTCCTCCTGCCTCAGCCTCCCAATTAGCTGAGATTACAGGCATGCTCTAATGCACCCAGGTCCCAGGAATTCTTGAAATAGTATTTTTTTCTAAATTATGGTGAATGAAATTGGGTCTTAGGAGTATAATACAATAAGCAAAATTCATACAGAGATAGGATTAGACTACAGACTCATATAATTCTATTGTCATTGCAAATCACAATGCAAGGGCATTGTGAAAAATTACTTAGTATACCAACCAAATGGTTGATATGCTGTGAAAGCACAAAAGTCATTATAAAAGGATGATTTGTATTAGTTGTGTTCTCTCGCATTATGAAATATTACATAAAAATTGAATCAAATATTACAGAACCAGGGTGCAATATTGAAGGAAAGGACAGTATAATTTAGTGTTCTCCAGTGTTTCCTTTACATGGATACTTATTGGACACTCTGTCCAGATCAAATTGCTAAATCCTCTCATTATTTCATGCTGAAAGGAAAGAGCAAGTGTTGATGGTTACCTATACCAACTACATCATTGGGTAAATATAGTAATTACAATAATAATAATAATGACAAATATGTTCTTTTAGATAGAAACAATACATTCCTTCAAAGTCTCCAGAAATATTACAATATTAATATTATATTGACTAAATGGAAATGACTGCATACTTTTATCTTAGAGTACCTTCTGCTCTTTCATGGTAATACCCTCAATCATTACAAACCTCATCCATTTAAAAGATGTGCATATTTAACAAACACTTTTCTTTCTTAGCACTAAAAAATGTGATCTAACTAAACTGTAGTAAATCAGGCTCTCCACTGAACAAAAATTCCTCTACTGGGAATAAAATCTATATAACTTAATTAAGATTGCTTCTTGTGTTTGGTACAGTTGATATATAATGATGCAAATACAACATCATCAAGTTAAACTATTTTGAAGTGATTTTTCCATCTTGCTTTGAGTAACTAATATATCCCAGGATTTGAGATATGTAATTTTTCCTTGCTGATATAGCTTAGCATCAGGTATTGTGAGTTATAAGATATTTTAATTATTTAATATTCATGTGTAGTTTTCTATACTTCTGTTTCTGAATTTTCTTCTACACTTTTCTTGTGTGTGTATGTGTGTGTGTGGCTTGTTTTCAGAGACCTTTAAATTATATTTCTGCAAATATATTGTATGCAGCATAGTAAAATATATGGACAATTCTCCTTTCACTTTTTTTATTGGGTTTACGAAACTAAATAATCCTAAGTATGGACGTTAAAGTTCCAGTAAAATAGATTTTAAAATATTGGAAGCATAAAATGTCAAATAACAGCATATTTAAAAGCTGGAAATAATTTAAGGAAAGAGCCAACTATTTTCATATACTTGGATGAAAATCTGAAGATATACATGTTGATAATCTGTATGGAATTTCATAAATTAAAAAATGAAAGATTCAAGACAAAGTTGTCTTAAAATCAGTCCCAATGTTAGTGGTTATGCTACCTTGAAAACAAATTACCAGATTGATTAATAATTCCAAGGATCTAAAACTGAAATGCAGCTATTTAGATCATTTCTCTGGAATAATATCAATATCCCATGCATTGTTATATATTTAATTATGTTATGGGCAATATTACATTGATTTTTTGTGTGTCGTTTAAGTAATTAAGATACCTTAATGATTCTGGCTACTTACCATGTGTGCATGCATATGTGTTTGTGTTTGAGTATGTGTGTGTTTGCAATTATGTGTATAACGTATGTGCATATATAATCTTAATGATTTCATACTATGGGTGCATAATTTGACATTAAATATACATAAATGCATATGTGTGCATATGGATTACATAAAAATTATTGGTATATTGTAGTATTCCCACATATACCATATCCCATTCTCTATTATTAAAGTACTAGTATGATACATTTGTTTTGACAAATGAGTCAATATTGACTATTGATATTTTTTAATTAAAGTTCTTTTTTGTGGGGAGGGGTATCTTGCTTTGGTATCCAAACTGGCATGCAACCTGCAAGCCTCCTACCTCAGCTTCCTGAGAATAGGGACTATATGCACATACCTGTGTACCCTGCTACGAAGTCTATTCCTTATTTGTTTTTGTCAATAGTATGACCACATCTAGCAGTGTGTTCACATTTAGCTGTCATGTCTCCTTAGCCTCCTCTGGACTGTGACAGCTTTTCTTACTTTATTTGTTTTGGTTGACTCTGACAGTTTTGAGTACTGATCAGGCATTTTATAAAGCGTCTTTCAATTTTAGTTTGTCTGATTCCTCTCTCAGGGTTAGACAGGGGTTGTGGCTTTTGGGAAGGAATGCAGCAGAGACAAATTCCCCTTCTCATCACATCTTGTCAAAGGTACTCATCTTGTTCACCTGGAAGAGGTGGTGTTTGTCAAGTGTATAAAGTTATTCTTCCTACCCCAGTCTCCTTGCAATACTGTTCTCTGAAAAGAAGTCTCTCTGCACAGCTCTGATCTATTGCTCCACTTCCTAAAAGTAACTCTGTAACATTGTATAGTTCTTCTTTTTAGAACTGTTCTGTTTTTAATTGTCATTTACTTAAACTAACATAGCATCAAAGACATTTATTTTTCATTTCTTTTCTTCTTATTCTTATATGATACAGTTTATAGTGTTCCCCACAGTGATTAATATCCGTTCATGGATATTAAGTACTCTCTCTTCCTTCATTCATTATTTTCTTTGTTTTTGCCTTTAAGTATCTGAGTTTAGAATGTTCTTCTTGATCTGTATTCATTGTTACTCATTATTTCCTTGGGCGTTATTTTAACTTTTGACTATGGCCAAAGTTTTGATCAAATTTTCTTTGACATGGACCTTTATAAGGACCTTATTATTACTTCTGTAAAGACAAATAAAGACACACTTTGGAATACCAGAGGTCAGAGGTCCAACATTTTTTGGAAGGTGAGACATAATTCAGCCTATATCTACTCTAATTTGAGAAATTTTCTTTTATAGAAATGAGAAATTTTACATAATAAAAAATAGAGGGCATATGCTTGGGAGACTTACTTTTGAAAATAATATCATTTTTCAGAGTGTGCAATGATATCTACCTAAAAATACTTCGATTTATGCTTTTTAAGTTTTTTTAAAGGTGGGGTTGATAAGGTATGAGGCTTCCAATATTTGCTTGGAATTATCTCTAAGTATTCTAACTTAATACTTCAGATTTTACGAAAATGAAATTGCATTTGGAATATGCTAGAGTCAGAATGGGTTGTTATACACTTCCATAATTATTGATCATAGTTTTTATTATTGTTGTTTTGCAGTGCTACAGATTGAACTCAGGACCTCACACATGGTAAGCAAGTGCTCTACCCCTGAGCTACACCTCCAGCCACCTATACTGATTATTCTTATCTAATATATCTTCAATTTTGTTGTGAATTGGCCAATACAATTGTCTTATTATATGATATTGTGCTATTGTGACGCTTCACATATTTATATAATCAAATTTGAAATTAAAATATTGACACTTTTTATTATAATTATAGGAATATTAATTATTATTTTTATAAAAGAAATCCTTATTTCTAAGGATTTGTCTAAATAAAACTAAATAAATATACTTAATATCCTAAATGTGCATAATTAAAAGGAAAACAAGCTAAAATATAACCCAGAGAAACTCATTACTACTTTTCCACTACCTTCAACAAAAATGCTTGGCTCTAAAACACAATGAATAGAAAAAAGCATCTGGTTTTATTTAATTTTTCTTTGGTTTTGCATATGGGAATTGAAAGAAGTGAAATTGTAGAGGTATTTTTGTGCCAGGAATTTAGATCTTTACAATATTTCTCTTTAATAGGGTCCATACTCCCTGAACAGACGGTAATTCCTATTCCTGCGATGTGGAAGAACACAGAAATTAGATATTATAGATAGTACTAACTGTATCTTAAGGGTTTTTGACTGTGGCTTGTTGATGGATTCTACAAGCTGAAGGTAAACGCTAAATATAAAATTAATTTGTAATATAACAATGCACAAAAAAATTGAAAAAGGGACAACCAAACAAATCCAAATACTTGAAGAGTAGTTTTAGGTTAAAAATAAAATACACCACATTTTGGTCCATGAAAAGAAAATTAGAGAAAAATGTTAGCTGCATTAAAGGACAGTTTTTCTTGACTTTTAGTTTGTATTATTTTTTTGAAAATTCAAGCTATACTATCAAGATCTATAAGGCAGCAAAATATCCTCAAATGTTCAGGACATTACAGTTTTCTGTAACTCAAGTTCCCATATGAACTGCATCAGTTTAAGTTTGGGTCTTTTCACTTTCTTCTACATCCTGTCCCCTTTAATCACTCTGCCACCCTAGGTTTGAAAATTACCCTTGGTCTCTCAGCATCCCATTCCTCTCCAGACACTCGAACCCAACGACACATTTACACCTAAATTTTGGAGATGTATTTACTTACAATTTGAGTGTGGGTGAAAGAGGGTAGCGATTTGCTTTCTCAAAGTGTAGCATAATTAAAATTTTAAAACACAATTTTTCTTAAATGCTTTTAGATCCTTTTGTATCAGCACCCTTCTGTCTTATCTCTCCCACATCTGTATAACCCTGCAAATTTCCTTTGCAGATCTTGTTTGTAATTCTGATGTCACTGATCTTTTGATAATCCATGCTATCAAGGTCTTCGTCATTAGCCTAAGAAGTTTGTTGATACAATTTACTTTTCAAACATTTTTCTTACTTACATTTCTATTTCAAAGTACAGAAATTCAGTCTACTCTGCAGCATACAAGAACAACACTAGAACATTTCTACATTATCACATAATTCTAATATTTAAAATTCCATAAAACATTAATCAGGTGAATGTTGGAAGATAATGGATTAGGCCAGTTCTATTAATCAATCCCACCACTAAAATATCAATTGTACTGGAAAAAGTTACTCAAATCAACCTTTTTAGAAGTCTAGATATTAGTCAAGTTCCTGCATCATTCAGGAGAGTGCTTGGTGAAGAAAAGTATCAGTACATTTTAGTGAATTCTGGTGTTTTACAGGACAATGACCATCCTCCATCCTCAATCCATACAGTGGGCAGTGAGGAGGCAGCCACCTATGTTGCCTGAATTTCTGATGTGACAGGTAGGTACCAGGGTTGTCAATAAAACCTTGACCTACAGAAATCAGATTTGAGTGTTTGAGTGTACCTTCTGTTTCACTGAAGGACTGGCAGAGAGGCAGGATATTGGTTCCGGCACCAAAGTAGAAAAGGATTTTGCACAGCATGTGTTTAGAGAACATAAACAGATATAGAATAATTGTACTCAAATATACCAAGAAGCGTCTTTGAGGTCTCTTAATTATTACCAGGATATTTAGTTATCACAGGTAAAAGGACAATAATTTTGGTGAAAATAATTTGTTATCTCAGTAAGTAAACACAAGCTGAATCTTCAACAAGTATGAAAAATATTTTTCCCTTTTCCAAGGGTGATATCAAGTTTCCAGATTTTAATATTCAAAATTCTAGTCATCAACAAAAAAAAATTTAAAACATAAAATATCAGGAAAGTAGGTCCTTTCACTGAAAAAAATAAATAAATCAACAGAAATCATCCAGCAGATTGAAATAAATAATAAAGGTTAGGGTACAAATGAACCCAGAGCAGTGGTTCAGTTGTAATGGTACTTGCCTGGCGCGCACAAGTACGTGAGTTCAAACCTGAGCACCATTTGCACAGTGAAGTCTCAGAGCAATGAAGCCCACATTAAAAAATAAATAAAAATTGTTTCTCCATTTATTGCTCTCACTGTCCCTCTCTTTAAAAAAAACGAAGAAAGAAAAAAAGAAAGAAAATGAATAAATTATTAGGAAACAGTTGAATCAAAATTTAGCTTTCTAAAAATAATAATTATTTATAAATAATTTACAAAAATACCTACTAGAAATAAGTGAGTTTGGCAAAGCTATTGAGTACAAGGTCAATGAACAGAATCAATTATTTCTAAACACCAACAATAAATAAGCTGAAAGGAAATTAAGAATTTCATTTCCAGTAAATAGCACCAAATGCCTAGAAATAAATTTAACCCAAGAAGTGAAAAATATATCTACCAAAATTTACTTGACATAACTAAAGAAAAAGATAAGGGAGAGAGAGAAAAAAAAAAAAGGTAGAGAGGAGGGAACTAATGAAATAGAAGAACATCTTGTGGATGATTTAAAGCTTGAACATTAAATACTGTTAAGATGGTAATTCTTCACAAGGAGATCTATGGATTCAATGAAATTGCCAACAAATTTTAATGGCCCTTTTGCAGAATGGGAAAGTCAATTCATATATTGATATAGAATTTTACAAGAGTTAATTACAAGCAGACAAAATAATATGAAGGAAGAAAAACAAACTTATAATTTTCATACTTCATTTCAAAACTTAACATGCAGAAGAAATATGTTAATTCAAACTGTTTGATTCACACTTACAGATACAGATATATGGCTGATTTGTATCAACAAAGACCATTCAATATGGAAGCACTCTTAAATAAATGAAATTGAAACAACTGAATAATGACATTATATTAATTGCTTCCTATATACTCTGCTTTTGTGGGAAGGATTCTAACCCTAAGGTTTTATGAAAGCTAAATATGTGTGAATCAGCACTTCAAAGATTGAAAAGTTTATTAGTCATATGTGTGTATATATATATATGCATATATATATTCTTGCTTATATAAGCTTATGATATATATGTTTATATATTATATAATATATATTTTCTATATATGTCATATATATGACATATATATTTTATTTTATGTATATTTATTTATGTATATATGTATATATATACACACACATATATATATATGCCATTTACTATCATACACCCCACACACACACATATCAGGGAGAAAGAGCCACCACGTACCATGCAAGGTCATACTGGGGTTGCATTCAGGAACAAATGACCAAGTGCTACACAAGGCATACTTTGTTGTTTCAAGAGGTTTCCTAGCCCTGGATTCCTCCAGTAAGATTCATGTGGTTTGTTGCAATAATTCCATGGGGTAGCAGGAAACTGAAATTTACTACTCAAGAATAAACAGGAGTTGTACATGGTCTATTTGACAACGTGGTTTAATTGGATGGAAGACCTTATCTGTTGAAGCACATGGGGAGAGCAACTTAGAGTTAGATCATTCAAGTACTTTTGTCATTGATCAGATGTTAAGTCTTCACGTTATTAGACCAGAGTTTTAGGGCTTACACCACACACATTGCAAGGAATGAAGTAGGGTCCCTAAATCACTACTTTTGTAAACATTAACTCAAAATAAATCAGTGGCCTAAATATAAAGGATCAAATTATTATAAAACAGTAGAAGAACACACAGGTGTAAATCTTCATGATCTCAGTTTTAACCACGTTTTTAGACTTGAAACCGAAAACATGAGCATTACACACACACACAAATGATGAGGTATCTGTACTCTCATATGTATTGTAGCATAAATCACAACTTCCAAGACATGGAGAATTCCTAAACGGCCATTAATACATGAATTCATAAAGAAAGAGGAAAATATGTACACTCCATGGAACATTATTAACCTATGAAAGGAGAGATACTACCTTGTGCATCAGCTTGGATGAACCTGGGAACTAAGAGCTAGCTAAGAGGTAAACCAGATCATCCAAAGGATATGAAATGAGCATGTCTGAGTGACAGATGGAGTTTACACAACTCTACAAATATACTAAATGCCACTTTCTTGTGCAAATGAAAGAAGCTAATAACATTTTATGTGAATTCCATACTCTACAAACAACAGAAAACACACGAATGTGAATTAGACATTTTCTTGATCTTTTAAACTGTGCAGTTAGCCATTTTCATTTTCTGGGTAAAAAATAGTTCATGGAAAAGTTACTAACTTTTCCGAAGTTTTGATTTGGGATTATAAATATAATCCAGTTTTTTTTGGTGGGGGGCTTTAACATTTATATCCAACCTAAACATTCCCATGATATAAAACTGAATTTCCTGAATTCTTTTTTAAGTAAAAATGCACCGTATGACTGACATAATTTGAGAAATACCTAACAAAAAATAGCTTCACTTACAAAGAGGCAATTGCTTTCTTTTTATCTTATGTTAATTTTTCTGTTACCAATGATTCAAACTGATATAGCCTTAGGCACAACGTGACTTGTCCCCTGACTGACACATACCTATTTGTGGATTAATGTAAATGATCTGTTTGATGCTATTTTCTGAAATATCTTCTTATGATCGCAGGCTTCTTCTCAGGAATGCTGTGGCAGTTTAGGGAGTTAGTAGTTCTGTGCAAAAAGAGCATGAAGTTATTTCTCTGTCTTATTGGTCTGTAGGGAGCTAGAAAATGAACACCAGAACACCAGGTGCATCTTTGCTAACTTTTTGAGCACTGCTTCTCTTTATTTGGAACCACAGAACAAACTTGAAGTGCACTATGCATTTTGTGACAGATACTGACAGAAATCATGGATATTTTTCTGAAGAATAATAAAATAGTGTAAGGAAAAAAATTTACAATGAATAGCTGAAGTGCACTGGGGGAGAAATGTTAAACTTGACCTTACTTTTTTTCCCAAAGAATTTCCCCAACTAAGTACCTGTCCCTCAAGGTTGTTTTAGAAGAGTCTAGTATTTGTGACATAACACATGTCAGGGCAAGGTCACACATAACAGCATGCTTCAAGAAGCACCAATGAACTGGGGAATATAGATTTTAATATCAACAGGTTCAAGTTGCTGACAGATTGGACATACTTGCTAAGACAAGTGGTCCCGCAGGAAAAGTGTTTCAGAAATTGATAGCTGATCTGACTGTTGCAGTGTATTGGGGAAAAGAAAGAAAAAGAATGTGTTAAGGCTGAATGAACTTACAGTTGTCTGATAAAACTTTGTGATTTTGTTAATTTTAATGTTAAATTATCTTAAAAACTAACATAAGCATTTTCATGAAAACTATCTTTTATTGAAAAGGTTGTATTTTTTTCTGTTGACATAGAAATAGAACTATACAAATACATTATTGGAGATTGGAGAGGTGGTGGGGAAGAGGTAGGGTGGATAGGGAGGGACCTATGGAGACAGTCAACAACAATATAGCATAATTTTACTCCTCTGAGAAGTCAAATGATACTCGTGCCATTATTTATTTCTGGAAAAGTTACAATCATATATATATATAGAGAGACATTTATATCTCTTATAGGGGTGTGATATAGAAGCATCAAGAGACTGGGGAGTGGGCAATGTGGGGAAAACTATGGTTTAAGACAAAATGCATAACACTGTCATTTATTTGCATTTATGATTGCATGACAGCTCAACTACTTAATCAAAATTTAAAAAAGAATAATTAAAATATAATATATATATATATATATAAGGCCAATAATAGAGTGAGTGTCATCATTACAAGGAAAAAGGAGAACAGAAAATATTAATAATAGTTCTTTTGCATGTAGTAAAATCCTTAAATCAAATAATATCTTGTCTGTTAATGGATTTTCCAGCATGCTTGAGGATATCTTTAATAGGAATAAAGTCTATCCATAGTGGTAAAATGAGAGCTTGTCTGTCACTGGAAATTAGTGCTAATGATAGGTTTCAAGTGAGGATATTGATTAATTCACAAGGGGAAGGAAACCACTTTTAGAATTTGTGACAGGATATTTAGAAATTCTTTCTGAGTCTTTACATTCAATTATTAAATGTTTCCTTTCTCTAGAACTTACAAAAGTCCCAAAATAAAGGCATATAATAATAACTCCTCAATAGACTTTTAACAACATCAAATGAAAAGTACTAAATATTTATATTCAAGCATCATAGTTTATTCAGCTCAGTAAATATGTGTATATATATATTTATAAATATTATGTAAATACATGCATATACATATAAAAACTATATTTTAAGGAAAAAACACAATCTCATCATATTTTATGGCAATTTTTTATTATTTTTCCTGCTTAGCAGCTCATGATTTATCTTTTTCAAGAACATACTGTGTTCACCTTTCTTGGTTTTTGCTGTTGAGTTGAAAAAAAGAAAAAGAAAAGAATGGATTGTCAAAATAAGCAAGTTTTATGGACCAAGAGTTTTTGAGTTGTTTAAGAAGGAGGAACAAATTAAATAATACTGGGAGGCAGAGAGCCAAGAACTCCTCAAATAAAACCAGCTCTGTGAGAAATGTTTTTGTACCTGGAAATTTTTTTCACCTGAGAGCCATTCAGATAGTAAATGATAAATTTTTATAAACAAAAAACATAAACCACCAACTAACCGTAGGAAGAATAAATAAAGGTATTTGTCCAATGTATATCATAATATCTTTATTTCCTAAATACGAACCAGAAATAGCAGTAAATCAATATGTCAAAATAGCTTTATTCTGACATCCTCAAATGTGAATTCTTTAGGATTTTGCTCTCATGTTTCCAAAGCTACAAATTTATTCATCTTAGTTTTCTCCATGATTTTCCAAAAATTTAGTAACTCCTTTTATCTGCCTTTATTTTTTTTCCAATTCTCTTATTACTTGTAGGGCAGAGGAAGAGAGGATTAATTCAAAGACTAAATCTACCATATTTTCAAGGCCTCCTCTTAATTACATTCTTAATAATCATAAAAAATTTATATATTTCTACTGTATGTCTGCAGGTAGCTTCAGAATGAATGAATGAAACTCAAATGTTAATACTTCATTTCAAAAATTCTCTAGACTATCATATGCATAATTTCTAATTTTAAAATATCTGATATGTAGATAAAAAAGCAAAATAATGCTATTGTTATTCATTGCAGATAATTCCTGAGATACACAATCTAGAATTCAGAATCTTTTAAATAAAGGATATAATTTATTTATATAGATGCAAATATTTAGTAGAGATAAAATGAGATCATGGATGCGGTAGTTCCTGCAAGAGAAAAGTTTGTATATTACCAGTGTCTTGATGCTAGATTCTTTTCTGAAAGCTAAAACTTAAAATCTATAGGAATTTAAAACATTCAGAGGGTACCACCAATTTCTAGAGTTTAGGTGTGTATTTTTAATTTGGACAACAATTTATTTATTAGACTTTTGCTATGTGATGAGAAGACTCTAGTGAAAATGGAACTATTTGACCTTGGAAGTTCATCAAAGGTTGTTTGATGTTAGATTTGTCTCATTAGAGAGCTCAGATATAAACCTCATAGTTTAATTATTCGTGAAAAACATTAATAGAACTACATTTGCATTCTCTGAATCATACTATAATGGACTATTAATAAACATACTTAAGATGAATAAAATATGTTTCATATATTGAACCAAAAGAAAAAATAACCTTTAATTGTATACCAATAGAAAATATATCACAAAGATTAAGAAATATGTTAGTTTAGACATTTACCAAATAGTACCATGAACTGAATCTATGTTCTAACTCATTAACAAGGCTCATGGATTGATTATTCTGAGATAAAGACTTGTTTTTTCTTTAATGTTAATATTTTTCTACTTATATATCTTTTGTATAGAAATGCCAAATAATATTTACAAAATTCCACTTATCTCAACTTTAAGATATGCCATTGAATTTCTGTACATTCTTTTTCAAAGTAATGAAGAAGCACATACATGATGACATTATTTATTAATAGAATTAATGCATTTTAAAAATCATAATCAATAGAGGCATTAGACTTAAAGACCAATGAACCACAAAAGTATGTGGAGCAGGTTAAAGAATGTTTTGTTCCACATTGGTTACTTGGCAGCAACTCCTTCCTGAAGCTAATGCTAACTCTAGAAAGCAATTAACACTGAGGTTACTGGAAAATAAATGAGAATGCAATGCATCATGTCTAGGAAAAGCATCCCACTTTGAAATGTGCTTGGTATGTTGTGCACTTTGCTTAAGCTGGAAGACTTTCAAAATAATCATTCTGTAAACAGAGGTTTTCTGAGCCTCTGTTTTTAATGACTTAAAAATGTGCATCAGATTGTATAATGTTTCACAAAATGATGATAAGGATATAACTTTCCAACCATCTATAACAAAGAAGAATTATTTTAAAATTGCCTTATGTTTAAAAATGTGCTCAGTAGTGATGCGTTAGCCTACATTACATTTCAGCAGCAGAACCATGGTTTTTTGAAATTAGTAATTCAAGAATATTTCTGAAAATATGATCAATATCATGCAATACATTACTTCTGGTAGAGAAGCATTAACACAATAGAAATAAGAACATTATTAAGATTTCCCATTCAATAAAAGAGGAAAATGACAGGTTTTTGATCAAGAGGAGTTCATGGATTCTCCAGGTCATTGTAACGATGTCCAAAAGCCAGCAAATTGAGGTAGTAAGTTCTGAAAAGAAGCATGAACTGAAATTGTTAGATTTGGATAAGACTCATAAAATGGTACAATTTAAATATGAGCATTTTATTGTAAATTGATTATACCTCAATAAAATAGTTTTCAGCAAATTTACAATAAAAATAACTTAGGAATTCTCAATAATGGAGTTGATAAAAAGTTCTTTGAATCTTTTTTTTATTAGTTTAACATAGTCATACATTTTGAAGGGATTCGTTGCTACACATTCATACCTGCTACATAATGTCAATGTAACTTGAACCCAGTCCTTATCCAGGATCTCATCCACTTCACCAACTCTTCACTGTAATTCCCTCCTGTTATAGGTATAAATTTTCATTTATACATACATTTACAAATATTTTATTTTCTATTTTTAAATGCCTGCATGAGTATTATTTGGCTTCTCAGGGGAGCCAATAATGTCCAACCATGTGTTAGTGTTGCTTGCTTCCCACAATTTCTCCAGCATCTAATATTGTTCATATTCTTCATTTTTGCCATTTTGACTGGAGTAAGGTGAAATCTTAAAGTAGTTTTGATTTGCATTGCTCTGATTGCTAATGATGTAGAACAATTTCTCATGTGTTTGTTGTCTCTTTGAACATCCTCTGTTGAAAAGTTTGTTTAGTTCCACAGCCCATGAATTAATTGAGTTGTTTGTGTTTTTAGCATTAAGATTTTTGAGTTCTTTGTATATTCTGGATATTAGTCCCCTGTTTGAGGAGTAGCAGGCCATGATTTTCTCCCGTTCTGAAGGTTCTCTCTTGATTCTCTTGACTAATTCCTTACCTGTACTGAAGAGTTTTAGTTTAATGATATCCCATTCATTGATTCTTGGCTATCATTCTTGTGCTATGGGAGTCTTGTTAAGGAAGCTGGTGCCTGCACCAATATAGTGAAATGTTGATCTTATTTTTCTTCTAATAGTAATAAGATTATAAGGTTACTGATTCAATTCCTAAATCTTTAATTCATTTTGATTTGATTTTTGTACAGGAAGAGAGATAAGGTCTAATTTCAATTTTCTGCATATGATTTTCCGCGTTTGTCCAGCAATATTTGTTGAACAGGCTGTCTTTCTTCCAAGCTGTATTTTTGCTGCCTTTATCAAATATCAGATAAAGATTTCTGGATTTGTTTCAGTATATTCTATTCTATTCCACTGGTCTTCACTCCTGTTTTGATACCACTACCATGCTTTGTTTGTTACTACAGCTCTATAGTGTAATTTCAGGTCAGGCATTGTGATACCTCCTCCTTTTTTTTTTTTTTTTTTTTTTTTTTTTTTTTTTTTTTTTTTTTTTTTTTTTTTTTTTTTTTTTTTTTTTTTTTTTTTTTTTTTTTTTGTTTAGCTTTGGCTACTCTGGGTTTCTTATTTTTCCAAATAACTTTGAGAATTGATTTTTCTATATTTGGGAAGAATGACACTGGTATTTTAATGGGGACTGCATTTAATCTGTACAGTATTTTCAGCAGAATGGCCATTTTAATGGATTGATTTTTGCTTAACCATGAACATGGAATGTCTTTCCATCTTCCCAGCTCTTCTTCAATTTCATTCTTCATTGTTCACTATTTTTAGTTGTAGAGGTCTTTTAGTTCTTTATTTAGATTAATTTCCAAGTATTTCCAAGTATTTTATTCTTTTTGAGGTTACTGTGAATGGGGAAAATTTCCTGATTTATTCTTCAGCCAAATTACTGTATAGGAAATCTATTGATTTATGGGTGTTGATTTTGTATCATATCACTGTGCTCAATTCATTTATAAGCTCTAGAAGTCTTCCAATGGAGTTTTTTGTGTCTTCTATGTATAGGATCATTTCATCAGTAAATAGACATGGTTTAACTTCCTTTTTACAATTCCTATCCCTCTGATTTTTGTCTCTTGACTAATTGCTCTGACTAGGGTTTCGAGGACTATGTTGAATAAAATTGGTGAGACTATACACCTTGTCTTGTTCCCAAGTTTAGTGGGAATGCTTTCAGTTTTTCACCATTTAGTTCAATGTTGGGAGTGAGTTTGAAGGTAAGTTCCTTTGATTCCTATCTTCTCCAGGTTTTTTTTTATTTTTTTAAGAAAAGGACAGTGAGAGAGAGAGAGAGAGAGGGAGAGGGAGAGAGAGAGAGAGAGAGAATCAATTTTTATTTAGTTTTACATGTGGCTATCTTCCTCTGACATTTCATTGTGTATGTGGTTCTGGGGTTTTAACCTAGGTCCTCGCACATGCCAAGCAAGCACTGTAACAGCTGAGCCACTGCTCCAGCCCCACTTTTCCAGTTTTGAGCATAAGTGGGTTTTGGATTTTGTTGAAGGTCTTTTCTGCATCAATTGAGATGATTATATGTTTTTTGTCTTTAATTCTGTTTATGTGGTGAATTTTATTTATTGATTTACATATGTTGAACAAGCCTTGCATCCATAGAATGAAGCTCCCTAATTGTGACATATTACCTTTTTGATGTATTTTGAATGTGGTTTACAAGAATTTTATTAAGAATTTTTTTTCTATGTTCATTGGGGATATTGGTCTGTAGTTTTCTTTCCTTATTGTGTTTTTGTTGGGTTTTGGTATCAGGGTTATTTTTGTCTCATAAAAAGTGTTTAGTAAAGTTCCAACCATTTCAGCTTCATGGAATAACTTAATAAAGAAAGGCATTAGTTAATTTGTAAAGATGTGGTCGAGCTCAGGTGGGAATCCATCAGGTCCTGGGCTTTACTTTTTTGGAAAGCTTTTAATTGCTGGTTCAATTTTGCAACCTGATATTTGTGTGTTAAGATTTCCAATCTCCCCCTGTGTCAATTTGGGAATATTGTCAGTGTCAGAATTTTTCCCTGTCTTCCACATTATCCAACTGAGGAGTATTGTTTTTCAAAATAGATTCTGATAGTCCTCTCAACTTTTCCTAGGGAATTGTTGATCCCTGAATTTTCCTTTCTGATTTTGTTGATTTGCTTCATTTCATTCTTTTGGTGAGATTAGCTAGGGTGTCTGTCAATTTTCTTTATTTTTCTAAAAAATGAACTCTGTGCTTCATTGATTCTTTGTATTTTTTATTCTAATTTTCATTGATTTAACCTCCGATTGTTCTTTTGGTAGGAATTTGAGATGGAGCATAATCTCATTTATTTGGTATTTCTCAAGTTTGTTGATGAAGGTACTCAGTGCTATAAATTTTCCCTCTTAAGAATGCTTTCATACTATACCAAAATTTTTAATAAGTTGTGTCTTCATTCTTATTCATTACCAAGAATTACTTGTTTTCTGCTCTCCTATCCTCTTCTATCCATTCTTCATTTAAGAGAGTATTATTCAATCTCCATATATTTATGTGATTTCTGTCATTTTTCTTGCTGTTAATGGCTATGATCGTGCTATTATGATCTGACAAGATACATGGAATTATTTCAACACTTTGTATTTGCTAAGATTTCCTTTGTGGACTAGAATATTATATATTTTGGAGAAAGATTCATGTCCTGCTGAGAAGAACACAAATCCAGATGATTTGGGGTGGTGTATTCTATAGATGTATGTTAAATCCATTTGATTTATTGAGCTGTTTAGGCTTTATTGATTTTTTTGATGATTTGTCCATTGGTGATAAAGGTGTATTAAATCCCCCAGTATTACTGTGTTGAGGTCAATAAGTGGTTTTATTTATAGAATATTTTTCCTGCATATTTCAGAGCATTGGGGTTTGGGGCATAGGTGCTTACTATAGTTATATCTTCTTGATGTAGTGTTCCATGTACTAAGATGCCTATTTCTTGTCTGGCTAATTTTGGTTGAAATATACTTTGTAGGATGTAAGTATCACAACTTCAGCCTGTTTTCTTGGGCCATAAGCCTGGAAGATTTTGTCCAACCTTTCACCATCAATCGGTAGCTATCTTTCAAAAAAAAAAGTTTTTTTTTTTAAGATTTAAGAGAGAAAGGATGATAGAAGGAGAGTGGAGAGAGAGAGAGAGAGAGAGAGAGAGAGAGAGAGAGAATCAACCCTTATGACTTCATCTTGGTCTGGTTGTACATGTGGGGCTGGGGTTTGAATTCATGTCCTCAAATGTTCCAGGAAAGCACTGTAGCTGCTGAGCCACTGCTGATATGGGAGAAATTTCCTTAATTTGGTTGAGAATATTTTTATGCCATTTGTTTGGATTTTGATATTTTCCTCTATCCCAATAATTCTCAGATTAGGAGTTCCGCTTTCATCCCAGACTACTTGAAAATTCTGATCATGCTCTGTAAGCTTTTTTTTTTTCCATTCTGTCATCTGTGCTTTCAAGCTTACTCCACCTGTTCTCATTATTAAAAGTTCTTGCAAGAGCTGTGTTTCTCTTTTTTACATAAATTAATCTGTTATTAAATTATTCCATCAAGTGTTTGATTTGCCTGACTGAGGTTTTCAGATCTGAAACTTCTCTTTAGTATATCCATTTCATTGTTAAAAAAGTTTTACATTTCCTGTGTTTGTCTCTTATTTCCTTCCTTAGATCCTTTTTTAGGTCTTCAATTGTTTTAGTAATCAGAACTTTGATAGATTTTTATAGGTTTTTATACCATTCACTATGTGTGGGCTCCTTGGTTGGGGTTTGTGGGTTCAGGGCAAAGCTTTTCTAACCTAATACCTCATTTTTTAAGGACTTTTTCTTCTTCCTTGCATTGAAGTAAACTATTTTACTCCTTGTGTGTGAGCCTTTATGTATGATTTGATTTTTTGTTCTGATGTTTTCTCTGAATGTGTGGTATGGGTTGGTGCTGGAGAGTGGGACCTGAGACTCCTCTCTGATTGTTCCCTTACAGGATCTTGTTGATAGCTACTGTCATGTTATTGGGTTTACCAGCTGGCACCTCACCCTGTGAATAATTATTGCCCCTTATAATTTCTAGTCCCTCACTATATAATGAAAGGAAGTAACAATGAACATCCATACTTACAATGAATACTGCTAAACAGTTTACTTTGCTCCTTCTGTAAACTTATTTAACTGTTAATGAATAACTAACTAAAAAGTAAATTACTTATATCAGAATTGGCAATCACAGCAGAAAAGCTTCCCAGTATTAAATGATGGTGTCACAAGTTATGCAAACCAATTGAGACTAATCGCTGATGAGCTGACAGACATCGTGGAGCAAAGGAATTGTGATAGGATAGTGGAGAAGAACTTTCAGTTTAGGAGCTACAGCCAAAAGAAAGTAGAGAGGATGAAGGATATTCTAATGAAGAGAGAGAGGAATAGAGTGAGATAGTGACATTAAGGGGAGATGAGAGACATGAGTAGAATTGGTCTGTTTCTCAAAGGGTTATAGAAGAGGGTAGTTGAAAATCATAGTGTTGGGAGACTATATAGCACAAATATAGTTTGTGGTGGTTAGAAGCTCAGACCTCAGAATGCATTTGGCGGGGGGTGGAAGGGTTACAGTTCTTTCCAATTGAGAAAGAGTTCTGAGTTCTGAGTTATACTGAAGTAGGGAAGAGATTGGAAAGAAGGAAACATTTTAATTAGTGAAGTGTGAGTATGCATGGATATTTCAATTGCACCAGAGCTCATTGCACAAAGACCCAATGAAGTAGAGAACCAAGCATCATAAAACCGGATGTGAAGTCCAAGTTAAAAAAAAAAATTCTTGTTTTTCTGAACATTTATGCTGAGTGCCTAAAGTCTCTATGTGATCTAAGAGAGGATGTCTGTAAGGCTACACATGGGCTTAGCCCAGCCTGAGGAGTTTTATTGGGCTGAGATTAAGCTGAGCTTCCGGTGTGGGGCAGAGTTCTATCGCTGGTAAATACAGATTCCACCTGCCAGGTTCAAATGCATCACAAAGATTCCTCTGCCAGTCACAAGCAAGGCCTGTTTGAAAATTTCCTGGGATTTTGTCCCAGGCATCCTGGATCCCAGTCCTTCACTGGTGGATAGAGCAGGGAAAGGGTTGGAGACTCCTTCTTTCCCTTGTTCCAAGTCTCTCTGATTAAAAAAAAAAAAAAATGCAGTAAACGCAGGAGATGACCCTAAGACTCGTGCTCAACTGGAGAGAACTTCTGGGTCAAAATATGTTCCTATGTTACTTGTAGGGGCAGTCCTAACTCCCTCTGTTCAGTGCACAGAGCTGATTTTCCTTCCCCTTATGCTCCCCTGAGAAAAGGAGTACTAATCTTGAGTACTCACAGTGAATTAGGGTGGATTTCAGAAGGGGGGATCCTCTGTGAGATTGTGGTTTCTCATAGCAAATCCTTACCCTTGATACCTCAGTGTTCTGCCCACCTCCACATGGAAGGGCACTGCTATGGTGGTGTCCTGCCCAAGCAGGAGAACAATGCTACTTCACTTGGAGTTTATTGCAAAATTACCACATTTCCAAGCTTCTCTGTGGGTCACTAGATGTCCTGATCTGGGTTTCCAGAGACATTCAGTTTGTCGCGTTCTTCCTGGATCTGAGTGGTTACTGCTTTTTGAGAATAGGGTCTGGGAGCCTAAAACAGAAACCATGACTCTGCCATTAATTTCCTGATCACTCTGTTCATTTGAATCCTGATTAGAACAAAGCAATTTTTAAAAAGACACATTTATATGATAAAATTTAATGGACAGTAAAGACTGGCTTTAGATTATATTAAGGAATTATTGTTAATTTTCTTGTCTATGAAGATAATTTTACAATTTTGTTAGAGTATTATCTGTTGGGCATGATATCTGGGATGTGTTTTTAAGTAAATTTGGGTTTGGGTGTGTATCAGAAAATAAGAATAAGTTATTATAGGTAATTTTGGTATTTCCTCTACTTTGACCTATATTTGAAATATCCATAATAAAAATACATTTGCTTAGTTTTTATTTTCTACTTGTGTCTGTAATAACTATCTTTTAACCAATAATTTTTTTTTCTAAGACGAGGTAGATATAGTAAGTCATTTTAAGTAACATGTAACGACAATAGGCATACCATGCTTTTTTGCCATTTGTGAGTGTAACTGCACTTGTTGCTTTGGACAGTTTACCTCTCTGTCTTTCTTCTTCACTGCACACTCTTCACTTGTTAATTATGAAGTCAGCCTCATTAAATTCTTCACAATATTTTGTCAACAATATATTGTATATTCCAAAGGAAGATTAATTCTCATTTTAGAAATATGAGTATATTTTGAAGCTCTAAGTGAATTATTTACATATATGTATATAAAGAAATATATATATATACATATATATATGTATATATATATATATATATGGTTGATTTACCACTACCTTTATTCTGCCTAGAATTTGTTTTATTATGCAGCTTCATTTTAAAACCTCTTTCATATTTGTTAACACAATAATAAGGATATATCATTCTTGAACTAAAGTAATTCAAACATCATATTCACTGAGTCCAATTTCTGGTTTGGTTTGGTATAAATTATAATAAGGCAGAACTTCTGAAATGGAAATAGGATGGAACATATTCTTACTACTTTCAAAAGTTATAAAAGGAAAAAATGAGAGGAGGAAAAAGACAACTTGGAAAACTCAGTTAATTTAATATGCAGTCAGTTGAATGTAGTGTGTTAAAAGTCCAATCAGACATTGGCATTTCCTGTAAGAAATGTACTTTTAACACAAACTAATAAGTAGAGAGGAAGACAGTCTGCTAAAAGAATTATTTTAGTTTTTCCTCAAGATAACTGCTGTATCATAACGATGAAAGATTTCGTGTATGTGTAAGACAAAGCTGATCTTTAATGAGATTATTCATTTTTCCTAGACCAGCAAATAAATGAAATATAAGTAATGAGTTCCAATTTAGAGTTCTTTTTTCATGCTGAAAATGAGGACTTTGCAAAACTCTGATATGTCTTTGCCTCTGCATGCTATTCAGTCATTAGAAATGAATTTATAGGGGTTGAGGGGAAAAGGGAGACTGGAGTTCTATTTATATTCTATAATATAGTAGCATTGTCATGAAACCCTGCGGCTAAACTTTCTAAGGAAAATAAAGAATGCCTACAATGAATAAACTAGAAAAGAAGCAAATTTTTAAAATCCTAATTGACACTAAACCAAATAAAGCAAGTTCTAAAAGAGACTTTTGTAAAAAGATCTAAAAAATGCAATTGAATAAAGGCACAATAAAAACACATTGGATAATATAAAGAAAATTCAAATGAGTCACCAACTAGTTATTCTTTGTTGAACAATGTTAAATTGTGCCAGTCTCAATTCTGTGGCTATCCTGGGGACTCTGGATATATGTGTCCAATGTCTGGAATTCATTTTTATTAACTTTAATGCTGACTGTATTTATACCTTGTAAATCAACTGTTTAACATAGTCCTCTAAGTAAAAAAAAAAAATACATGTTTGAAAAGGAATTGGAATGTTAGAGTGGTTTTAACACTGTATTATGGAAGAACATTTTAGAGATACCATAACAGAATGTTAACTATTCATATTTTTATATATTATATATTTTTTGTGCATTTCTCATGATAAAAATTGATCTGGGATAAAGGCAGGCGAGGAAAACTGTCAGAAGATTTTTGCAGCGCACCAATTTATTTGTAGTATTCACATAGTTACTTGCAAACTGAGAGTAACAGCTCCTCTCCCGACATTTCTCACATAAGATACAAGACAGTAGTGGTTATGAACTGGATTGCTTTGGAAAACAAGTATTTATGGAATGGTATTCACACTTTTGAGAAGCATTAAGATATATGGGTGCAAAACCTTAGTACATTTAATTTAGTTTTTTTCCAAAATAAATATTAAAAGTGATAATTTTTCTCTTTTCAGCGTATATATTTCCCTGAAAATTCAACTTCTCATATATTAGATCCAATTTTACTTCTCTTATTTATCTATCTGCATGTAAGTCAATTGGAATTAGAAAAAAATCATATTAAACAAAATGCCATTCATCATAAGTCATTAATGATGAGAATGTGCCAGACTTGTCATTGCATGAAATTTCTTATTTCACAATCACAGTAGCTTTTACCTCTACTGTGAATTTGTGAAACTTAACGTTATTTTAAAATTGACTGTCATGTATCTTAGTCCATTACAAGTGCAAATTTGTTTTTTTTCTGATCAATATAGTCATTGTTTTCAATAGATATATCTGCATCATTTTAAATATTTTCAATAAATATTTGCGTACTTAAAATATTTTGCATATTGTAAAAATTATACAATATGCTAGTCATATAAAGATTACTATGGGTATATAAATAATTACAATGCAAGATAGTATATGAAGTACACTAACAAATATATAAAAATGATAACAAAATTGTGCTGAACACACAAGATTAATTATATACTCTTGGGGAAAAATAATGTTTTCAGAAAATAGAGCATTTCAACACTGTTGAATTTGATATGAGACAGATCTGATTTTTCGACAGACTTCAGTGATTACAGGCCAGCTCTCTTAGTGGAGTGGTGTTGTGTAATTGGCAAGAGCTCTATCCAAGATGCCGGTGTACCAAATTCCATATTCCACATGAACTGCAAGATGTGCTCTGTTTTTTGTTATCTGTAAAATGGAGATAGAAATAGCTTCTGCCTCATCAGGTCACTGTAACACTTGTTTGGACCTGGCACATTGATTACATTCAGCAAAGGTTAGGTTTTATTACTAGCTTAAAATTTTCTGTACGTTGACATCCCATGTTATTGCATGGAGCCTTTTTGTGGTCCACTGGAAAGGAACACCTCCAACTCTACCACAATTAACACTGCAGGAATTATTATTATTATTATTATTAATTATTATTTTGGTACTAGGGATTTAACTCAGATACACTTTACCGCTGAGTTCTCTCCCCAGCTCTCACTGTTTTTTATTTTGAGACATGGTCTCATTAAGTTACTTAGGGTCTCCCTGAATTCCTCAGCCTGGTCTTGAACTTGAGATTCTTTTGCCTCAGTCTCCTGAGACTCTGGGATTACTGCAGGGTGTCACTGTGACCCACCAACACTGTGTTTGCTCTTGGCCTTTAGTTTCCTCCATTCCCTTTTCTATCTGGGTATACTCTTTTGCCGGCTTTGAAACACAGTTATGATGTTATTCTTCTCCAATCCTACTTATTAATATAAATGATATTTTAGATGCAAGTAAGAGAAATGACTTTATTTAGTGCATCAATTTAACCAGATGCCTGAAGATTTTTTTTTATATTTGTTTGAAATGTTATTAGCGGTGAGCTGAACAATTAAAAATAACAACAACAACAACAGAAATCTAGAGAAAGAAATCTCTCCCAGGGAGTTTATCTTACATCCCAAAACTATTTTTTTTTTTGCTTCATTGAGTTTTAGTTTGATAATACTGTAGCTTATTCATTCCCTCAAAAAAATTGGTCATATTAGTTCTTAACAGTCTTCCATGGCAGGCTGCATTGAGAAATTGACAAGGCAAAATATTTTTATCTTCTCACATAGGAAGAAAGGATTTATGAGATATATTTGGGGGAATTTATGAGATCGTATAAAAGATCTTGACACACATTGCAAGACAAAATTGCTCATGCCTTAATAATAGAAGACCACAAAGGGAATTATTTAGACATGTAAACATGTTTCTAAAATTATGATTTGAAAATAATTTAGAATTTTTAACAGAAGTTAATTAAATGTTTTAATTGAAGAGTACTTTAAGAACAATAGGTAAGGGGCTGGAGCGGTGGCTCAGCAGTTCCGGCGCTTGCCTGGCATGCACGAGTACGCGAGTTCAAACCCCAGCACCACGTACGCGTCTGAGGAATGAAAGTCACGTGAAAAACTAAATAAAGATTGCTTCTCTCTTTCTTCTCTCCCTCACTGTCCCCTCTTTCTTTAAAAAAAAAAAAAAAAAAAAGAACAATAGGTAAGATTCTTGAAAAAGTTTTCCCATTCCCAATATAATTTCACTCTCAATTGCCTGTAGCTTCTATATGTTATCTTTAAAATTTAATCTAATTCATTTGGCACTTCTAAAATCAGAGACTTGTAATACCTTTATTTTATTTAAAAGTTTAAATATTTATTTCTGAAGGTAAAGTGTCTTTTAAATCCTTAAATTCATTTCTTAAAATGTACATTTATTTTTATATTTTTCACTCTTACATATATGTATATATACATATATATGATATGATATGTATTTACATTAGTATCTGTTGTGGGGGGAATGTAGAAGAGTTAGGAGATTGGGGGTGAGCAAGGTGGAGGTGATTCTCTATTAGGATTGGGCTTATCATATTCTTACTACATATGCATTTATGATTGTACAATAATACAATTTTTCAATAAGATTAAAAAAATAAAATTTAAAAAGATCCAATTTGATTGCATATTATTTATTTTCTCTGACATGGTTTTGTGAATACATCTAAACAAAAATATGCTCAAACTCTTCAAAATTGCTCATGATGTCTTTTCTCCTCTGGCATAACCAAAAGTCTTAATCTGATCCCAGATGGCTCTGTTTTATTATACTGCTTTCATGTAAAGTATCTTATTGCACAATTTTGGTGAAAGATTGAAGATACAGCCTAGAACAAAACAGCAAATTCAATTTGGGTGATTTTAGGGACATTTATTAAAGTGATTAATTGCAAATTGTGGACCAATTTAAGAAACAATTTGGAAGAGTACAGAATGCAAAATACAGGCATTAGTATAAGTAGGGAGCCCTTACTACCTACTTTGAACAAATATGATGGGACTGGAGCAGTGGCTCAGCAGTTACTGTACTTGCCTGGCATTCCCAAGGACACTGGTTCAAACCCCAGGACCACGTATACAACAAAGTGTCTGACCAACGAAGGCCACATGAAAAACTAAATGAAGTTGATTTTGTCTTTCTCTCCCTCTCTCTCTTACAATCATTCTCTTAAAAAATATGATGTGTCAATGTTATTTATTTATTTATTGGTTTTTGTACCTTTACATTCTTTTTCTTTTTCTTTTTTTTTTTAAAAGATACAGTGAAACAGGGGGAGGGGAAAATTAATTTTATTTAGTCTTTCATGTGTCTTTTATTGCTCCTACACTTCGTTGTGTACGTGGTGCTGGGGTTTGAACCTGAGTCCTGGCACATGCCAGTCAAGCAACATAGCCACTGAACAACCAATCTAGTCCTTATCCTTTACATTCTAACTTTTCTTAAAAATACCTGGAGTTCTATTGATCAGGTTAGTTTTGGAATTTCCTTTTCCTATTTGACAAATTTTGCAAATCCTGTCTGCCATGCATGATTCTTCCGTATGTATTTGCCTAAATTTAAAATAACAAAAAAGGAGGCAAAAATGTGAAATAAACACATGGAGAAAAAAGCATAAGTAAGTAACATAATGAAATAGTAAAAAAAGGAAAAATGCTTTAATTTTGTGAAATTTTTATCTATGAATGAATATACTGTACATTTTATTATATATATGATTAATAAATGATTTGTTTACCTTATAATAACAAGGTATAATATAATTATGAATATTTTAGTAATAACTGGTAAAATAAGAACTTTGAATGTTTATTAAGCATGCAAAGCTTTAAATACTCATTTTTACACAGTAAGCCTATATTCATTCAAATATGTGAGGAAATTCTCCGCACCTCAAATAATCTTTCCTTTTTCATCTCAAGGAAGTAAATTCTAAAATATTTCTAGTTTCATAAAAATCTCACTGGAGATTTGACTAAGTCTTCAGCTAGAATTTCAGGTCTGGAAATTCACAAATGAGTGAATTGGGTTTCTGTTCTTCCTGTCAGTGCTTAGAGTAATGAGCTATTGCTCATGTTCTTCCTTTACAGTATTTCTATTATTGCTCTATATATTTCTTTAGGGAAACATGACATCTTTTTCTTTTTTCTTTTGCATGGTACCACTTATTTCTTATTTAATTCTACTGCTTTTTCCTAATCAGTTTGTCTCTGTCCCCAGGTTGACAGAGCAATTTAGTCACAAGAAGTGGAAACAGAAGCCTGCCCAAACAGCATGGTAGGAAAATAATGTCAGTTACTGGGTTCTAGGGAAATGAAACCATAGTGGAATTACCTAATCTCTTCCCATATCCAGTATCATTATGTCATTAATAGAAAATAAGAAAGTTTAGATAATAATTTTTGGGGAGCATATCCATTTTAATTTTACCCAATGTGTTCAAAGCCTATGTAAGTTTATTTTTTTTTGAGATAGATAGAGAAAGAATTAATTTTATTTATTCATTCATCTTGTTTTTGTTTCTTTAACACTTAATTGTGTATATAGTGCTGGGGTTCAAACCAGAATCCTCGAGCATGCCCAGCAAGCGCAATACCAGAGCTCCAGCCCAACTCAGGTAAATTTTAATACACAGCAATTGTAAAAACCTTTTGAAGCATTGAACTAATCCTGTGAAATGGGAATTTGAAAATGTATCCATAAATATTGAATTAGGAGTAGAAAAAATAAGTATATTATAGCTCAGTGATAGAGCATTAGCCTAGCATGCATGAGGCTGGGGGTTTGTTGTCCATATAGCAAAAATATAAAAGTGGGGTGAGAGAGAGAGGACAGAGGAAAGGGTAAATAAGGAAGCAAAAAGACAAAACAACATCAAAAACAAAGCCAGAATTATTTCAGCAACCACTTCTCCACCACAGTTAACTTTATCAATTTGTGAATATAGTTTACTTAGGTTTGTTAGAATATATTCTGATGATTTGATAAAGGATATGAGCAGTCAATTACTACAAAATCTACCAGACTGGATTTGCTTTGAACTTATACTACCTAAATTATATTCAGAAGTCATATCTATGCCTTTAGAACTAAATTGCTTACTTGCAAGTATTTTAGGACTTCTTCCCCAGATGACTATAATGACTTAACGTATCCCTAAAATAGCCATTGGTGTAAATTGTCAGTTTATTGTTTCCAGGTTTCAAATGCATCCCTCATCTCTTTGATCAACTAATGTAAGAATTTCTCCTTTAAAGTGAGCAATACAGGGTGCTTGAGGAACAACGCAGGAGGAAGATGATCAGCAGCAGGGGTATCTGGATATCTGTGAAAGCCTGCCACAGTTACCTCCCAGCCTAGGATTCCTTTGTGGCTTTGCTGCTTTGTCCTGGAGAGGACCTTTCTGAAGCCCTCTGCCTGGAAACCTCAAACCCCGCAGACTGTGTGCTCTGAAGGCTTCAAGCCCCACTAGTGGACTGGAACCCACTGTGTGCATGCACCTGTAGATACTGATCCCTGGACCCAGAACAGATGCCTATGGCTTGCCAAATAGTTCAGGTCAGCTCCTATTTAGCAAACTTAATCTCTTTCTTGTCCCATAAATTGCCCCATGTCTTCTCCAGTGTGGCCTGAATCCCTCCTAAGGTTATACTTATTTAGATGTTTTTCTCTGAACCCTAGTATAGCACACAATTATTACATCTTATAAGTCACTTTTTATCATAAGTAACATTATTTTGCCTCAAACATTAGCAATTTAACCCACTATGTGCTGTTTTTTATCATTGGACCCAGACTACCACATCTTTTAAATTCCATCTTCCTAATTATAAATTATGAAAATTCACGTTTCTTCCAAATGATTTAATAGTAATTTCCTGTAATCATAAGCAAGATAATTCATGGGTAAAATATTAAAATATTTTAAAATGACATTATTTACTTTCTGTTATGCATGATTTTAATAATCCACAGAATGAATGTATTATTTTTTTCAAGGAAGACCCATCCTAATTAGAATATTGCAGATGGGTTCCAGAAGATTATATCTAACTTAATGGAATTCTTTAAATATCTAGTTGACATCAATGTTTGGGAAACTAAACTTTGTATTAATTTATAGATGCCTTTGACATTATACGCTAAATTAAAATTGGTGGCTGGGTGCAAAACACATGCCAAGAAATGTGATGAGAAACTACACATCATAAGAATCATTAAAAATATGTACAATTTTCCTGAGAGTCCTTTAAAAAACTTTGGTTAGCATTTCATTTTTCTCTTATATTTTCATTATTAAATTTGATAAATTAAAAAATAACTTTCTAAGAATTGGTGTGCAATGCACTTCATACATTAGAGGATGACTTAGAAGGTTTGAGCTTATGTGTATTCAGATTTATAGATGATTGGGCTAAAAAATTCCAAACAATATTTTAAGGATATAATTACATGTGAGGAATATGAAATTAAGAACTATTTGAATTTAAAATGATTTGTCTTGATAAATAGAATATGTTAGAAAATTGAGATGAACACAATGATTATTAAGTTTAATCGTTTGGCATTCTTTCATTTTGTGAAAACTTGAATCTAGTCTTATGGGAGACTTCTTGCTTTAGTGTTATTTTAATTTTATTTATGTTATTGAGAAATACACTTCATTATTATTTCTCTTTTTAAATTTCCACTTGAGGAAAATTAATTTAATGAGGATTGAGAGAAAAACATCTAATGCCAGTTATTCAAAGTAACAGTTCTCTATAGAGACAAGATTCTTTTTACTAGTGATATTTTCTTGATCATTATACATTGAAGTACCAGGCTGTCTCTTTTTGGCTTTTATTTTTAAATTTTTCTGGCTCAGTATGCAGAAGCTTGTGTCCAGTGAACCTCATAAAAATTACTTAAAGTTAATGCCTAATAACACCATTATTCTTGTTTTTAAAAAGTGTGCTCATATGTATCATTTCTATTAATCCTTACCAAAAAAACACCCAAATCAAGGAGCACCTCTTCATGATATATAATTCTCCAAGACTGATAAATTAATATCAATCTTTCCCAGAATAATTTTGGATTCAGAATTGAAAACAGAGTTTTACATGTAATGTGTCATTTAATTTTCCAAAAACTCTGTGGATATTATCCAGATTTCAATATTACAATCCCAAGACCTAAACGAGGAAGTAGTTTCTATAGGTTCAGAAAATATATAAATTACTTAGCAAGGATATAAATTTCTTATGTAGATCAAAACTCCATGCATTTCAGTGCATTTTCCTAGCTCTCATTTCTTCTTTCCCTCCTCTCTCCTTTTCTACCTCCCTTCTTCTTTTCTTTATTTCTTACAACAATGGTTTATCAATTATCTAATAAACAAAACAGTAACTTGATGTTCTATATATGTGTGTGTATATGTTTATATGTATATCAAGATTCAGTTCTCATGTTGAAACATATCATTTTCCAACCAAATAACTACTATACAAACTGAGATATTTTCAAATTGCCACCGTCCTTTTTTCCATTTTGTTACCGCCTCTCCAAATTGAACACTGATTTTCCTGTATATGTGTACTGCATATCCCATTCCAGTAAAGCTGGAGAGATGAAGTTATGTAGAAACTCTCATCTTACATCTTTTTTTTAAGAGAGAAGGACAGTGAGAGAAAGCGAGAGAAAGAGAGAGAGACAGAGAGAATCAATTTTTATTGAGTTTTTCACATGACTTTCGTTGCTCTGACACTTAGTTGTGTAGGTGGGTTGCTGGGGTTGAACCCATGTACCTTCGCATACCAGGCAAGCGCCGTAACCACTGAGCAACCACTCCAGCCCCTCATCTTACATCTTGACTTGCATCCCTGATGCTGTCATTATTGTGCTCAGTGAACTCATGCATGAGATTTAACTATGACAGAGACATGGTGTGTGAAATATGCTATGATAAAATAATAGTTGAGGATTGTTAAAAGACTTCTTGATAGCAAATTGCTGTAGCATTTTTTAACTGAAGTACAAAATATGTACACAAATTATAAATAGATAACTTGATTAGCTCTTGAAAAATAAATAATCCTGGGAATCCTTCCCAGTTTAAAAATGCAACAATCAGAAGCATCCCAAAATCTCCAGGGGGAATGGACAAAATGGTTAGAAAATCTTGAGACAGGATTTTGATTAGTTATCTCTCTATTGTCTACTTTTGTTATTGGTTGTGTGTTGTTCTTTTTTGATAACTTAAATTTTACCTTTTCACAGATTATATATTTCATAGTACACTCATCTTTAGATATAACAAAAATCAATATAACAAAATCCAGAAAAGGTTTTTTGAGAAAGTATGATTTTTTATACTTTGTCAAGAATAATGATTTTTTTGTGTGTCTTTCATCAAAAATTTTGATGTTTTGGCAATAGTCTTTAAGAATTTACACTACTTAGTTTGTCATATCATGCAACATTGCTAAATATCAGTACAGGTTTAAAAACCTATAAGTATACAAAGACTTACCATACCACATTCTCTGAGTAGATTAAAAATTCTAGCACATTTTAAGTTTCCTTAATAACTCTCAGAATATCAATCCCTAATTTTCTAAAATGGAGTAATTATGGCTTTTGTGTTATTTAGTCTGCATGTTTTATATCATTTTTCTACAAACAATGTTTAAAATTCTATCTTTAGTATTCCAAGATTTTGTTCACTTTCAGAAGTAAATAAATTACATTATGGCTCATTCTTTACCAAAGTGTTTCCTCTAGTTTCATTATTTATTTCATATGAATTACAAACAAAATTGTGGCCATTATATTATGTGAAAAACATCTCCATAGCTAAAAATTTCAACCAAGTCTTTTTTTCCTTAGGCTATATCTCAAGATGGAAAACTAAATCAGTATTACATTTTTCTACTTCTCCATGAAAATGATAGTACGCTACCTAGTATTAAACCATTAATGTGTAAAATGGCATACAAAACATTAATGCTACATAAATAATTTTCCCTCATTTTATATGATTTCACCTGTGTTGCTTACGTTTGTCTTCTGGTCTACTGAACTATGATATATTCCTTCCTCATTGTTTTCCTGCCCCTGTGGAGGAGGCTCGGTAGGTCTTGTTAGTTGATATAACCTGAATTGTCTTAAATTAATTTAATGTATAGAAACACCTGGATTGTTAACTAATATTTTCATCGCAGTTTTAACAATTGATATAGGACATCAAGAACTCCAGATAAGGCGCTGGAGTGGTTGCTCAGTGATTCTGATGCTTGCTTGTCATGCATGAAGACACAGGTTCAAACTACAGCAACATGTGCACAATCAAGTGTTCAGGTAAAGAAAGCCACATGAAAAACTAAATAAAATTGAGTCTCTCTCTCTCTCTCTCTCTCTCTGACTCTTTCTCTCTTAAAAAAAACCTTCAAATTGGATATTCAAATTTTTCTTCAAAATTAATGCATTGTGGGGCTGGAACAATGGCTCAGCAGATGGATCACCTGCCTGGCTTGTGTAAGGACCCAGGTTCAAATCCCAGCACCACATACACAACTGCATGCCAGAGAAACAATTAATTGTCAAAGAAACAAAAATCAGATGAATAAATAAAGTTGATTCTCTTTATTTCTCTCTCTCTCTCTCTGTCTCTCATACTCTCTCCCTCTCTCTTAAAAAATATTAATGCAAAATTTTCTGTTAACAGGCCATTTCATACATCTTGTTCATATTGGTTCTGCAGCTACATCAATATTTATAGAAGCTAAAAACGTTATTTAACATAGTAATCTTGGCTTAACTATAACTTTCTGATATGACTCAGCTTCTGTACAAAAATATGAGATATATGAAAATAAGCACAAATATTTATTTATAGCTTTAAACAGTGTGTATTTGTCATTGAACCCTATGTGTCACACCTCCCTGTAACCATGTTCTTTGCCATATCACTTTGGTTTGTTGCCAAATTGACTCTGGACTCAGTCATGTAATTTGCTTTGACCAATTGGGTATTACTGGATGTCTTTTGAGCAGGGGGTTGAAAGGTGCCTACATAATTAGGTTTCCTTATCTCTCATTCTTCTATCAACATATGAGTATATGCCCAGATTAGTCTACTGAAAGCTAAGAGACATGTGAAGTACACCAGGGTGGCTCTATTCACAACAGGTGCTGGTGGCTTAGATAAACAAATATTCTGCTTGTCCTCAGATATCCAAGTGAGCCCAGCAAAGCACAACAGTCACCAACAGACCCAAACACAGCTGGTAAGAGGACTGAAGCTGGGTATTGCTTTTTGCTTGTAGTTATTATTCTTTTTTCAAAACTTCTTTAATATTTTGTGGAACATGAATCTAAATAAGAATTTAATCTAAAAATTGGTATTTTTTAAAAGGCTGTGACCAATCTCTCTTCTGATTCACACTTATAAAATTAAAGCAAAAGTCAATTTCACATTCATTAAAAACTTTCTATTTACTATAAACACTTCCATGTAAAATAAAATTACTGTCTGCACTTGATAATAGCAGCAGCTGCTTGCTGATAGGTTTTGCATCCTGAGCTCTTCTGAGGGCTAAACCCCAGTGGGAACTCTGTCAGTATCAATACTGACTAATAATGGCTGACAAATTAGCAACCACCCAGGAGCAAGTTTTCTGTTGATGACTTGGAAAAACAAACATATGGAAACTTTGACATTATCTTAATTTTCTGTCAGTAAATCTTTCACTTTGATATGAAGACAATTCTGTTTCTATAGTTTATATGGTATTATTAGGGAGTTTAAAGTTTCTTTCAATAAGCCTTTTTAAATTGTTATTCAAATATGACCTTTAAGGTGGAGAATGCATTTCCAAAAATGACTGAATAAACTCAAGTCCAACACTGAAGTACAAAACTTCCATTAGTGAACTGTACTTTGCTGCTATTAATAAAAAGCACCTTCAGGTGTACATATTTATTCATACCATTCCCAGTTTTTCAACTTTTTTCTTTTTATCCCAAAAGACACCAGCTATAAGAACATTATCATCATGGTAAATCACTCAGATTTAGGAAAACAAAGGAATACATAATGTTCACAAAGAATCAGTTATTCAAATAACAAGAAATCATGGGTGCATATATCCATAATGAAAGAATTTTATTTACTCTATTATTTCAATATTTAAAAATTATATTTGTATATATTTATGAGATACAAAGTAGTGTTATGGTTTTGAATACTTACAGAATTATTAATCTAATTAACCTCTCCAATGCAATATTTGGTGTTCTTTGTGATGAGAACATTTGAAATTTACTCTCTCAATTATCTTTTTTTTATCCAGTTGATTCTTTCTTATTTAGTAAGTGCTTTTGCTGCAATGAACACACATGCAGACATTATTACTAGATAATTATTTCAAGTATTACAGATAATAATTCAGAAGTATCACTGCTGGGTCACATGGCAATTTCATTTTTAACATGTGAAAAAGCTCCATTATGTTTTCTATAGTGGAAGTAGTAATTTATATCTCCTCAAAAAACAGTAGACAAGGGTTGACTTCTCATTCTCATCACCATGTGTTATCTGATTTTTATAATACCTATCCTAATAGATGTGAGATCACTCACTATAGTTTTAATTTATATTTACCTAATGATTAATGATGTTGAGTATCTTGTCATGTATTTGAATAATGAAAATTTAAAGTGCAAGAAGAAAATATTGAAAACATTACAGAAGCAAATATACAATTATAATCAAAGATATTTAATACCTCTCAGTAGTTTTTAAATCAAGTAAACATCATTGTTATCTATGAGGATTTAAACACTATTAATCTATGTGAGCTAATTAACATGTATGGAAAGCTCCATCCATCTACTAAAGCATATACATTAATTTCACACTTATGGAACACAAAACATATAGCAGAAGGATTTTAATAAAATATCATATTATTTGATTAAACTATGCCAAAATTAAAATTAACAAATGTCACTTTATTAAAAATTTAATATTATATTAAGCAAAAATAATTCTAAGAGCTTATGGATCAAATAATAAATCATGAGGGAAATTACAGAAAATTATTAGACCAATGATATTTAAACATTATCTTACCAAAATTGGTAAAATGCAGCTAGAGTGGTGATTTGAATAAAATTAACATCTTACAGTATAGAAAAATGATAGTTAAATAATCTTAACTTATGCTCCCAACTAAAGGGGAGAAAAATCAGTTCAAAATAAACAGAGGAAAGAAAATAAGAAAATTAAGACCAGAAATCATTTCAATATACAAGAAAACTAAAGTAAAACTGCAAAGGCTAAAGTTCATTATTTAAAATTACAGATAAAATTGATGAAGTTTTAGCAAGACTGAAGAGAGAATACAGAAAAAAATAAATTACCAACACTAATTGTAAAAAAGGAACTGACAAAATCTATAGAGATATAAAATGCAATAATGGGATAATATGAATAACGAATCATTTAATAAAATAGAAAATTTCCATGAAAATGAGGAATTTGATCAAAACTGATACTAGAAGAAACAAAACTAAGAACTGAGTAACCTCATAGTTGTTAAAGTTATTGAAGCAGTAATGTAAGGAAAAATACTACAAAGAAAACTCATACCATAAGGATTCATTGTGAAGTCTATTAAATACTTAGGGAAAATATTGCCAAAATTACACAAATCTTTCAAAGCATAGGAATATGCAATATGTCTTAACCAGTTTTATGATGCCAGCGCAACCCTGATAAAATCTTAGTCCTTTAAAAGAAAAATAAATAAATAAATAAATTACAGATAAAAATATTAAAAAAAATTGTCCATCAATATCTCTCTTGAACTTAGACACAAATATCTGCAATAAAATACCAGAATCTTCAATATAGAAGCATATACAAAGGGTAATACATTGTGGCTACTCATGGGGGCTTACCTAGGAACTAAGTTTTTATAAAAATCAGACTTTATCATGGTAATTTACAACACTAACATAATAAAGGAGTAAAACATGATTCAGTTATTGGACAAAAGAGTATTTGAATCCAACAACCATTTCAATTGGGAAAAAAACTCTGAAAACTAATACTACAAGGGAGTTTTTCTTTTTAAATATTATATTGAGACTATTATATGACAAACCTATAAGAAAAAATTTACATGAATTTTATTGAATTTACATGAATTTATATGAATTTTCTTTTTTATGCATTATTTCATTTCACATGTTCTCTAACATATGGAATAAAGGGGAACACTGTTAAAAGATAGGGATTGAAAGTATGCAAAACCCCTATAACAGCTGACCTTATGATGCATCAGGAAAGATTACAGAAGCAACTACAAAAACTAGTGCAAAAAATTAGTTTAGCTAGATTTCCAAATACAAGATTATTACATAAAGTGATTTAATTCATACCAATAAATCATTACATATAAATCAATATGTATTACCTACTACCAAATATTGACAAATGTAGAAAATCTTTTAATCAAAACTAAAAAATATCACTAAGAGAAATTCAAAAGCTAAATTGTTGGAGATGCATATCATAATCATTGAGATCAGGATACTCAATATTGTTAAGATATCTGTACTCCCCAAAGTGAATGTTTTTGATGAGTTTCATATGCTGATTTCAGAATGTATATGAAAATGTGCAGGTATAGATTAATCAAAATAACCTTGGAAAATAAAATCAATGGTACAGACTTTCTCCTATCTACTTCAAGACTCATCATTATTGGTATAAGGATGGAAAATAGATTGTGTGCAGTTGTGATCAATGGAATGTTTAAAAGACAATCCAACCAAGTCAATTTAAACTTTTCAACTGATGGTTGTGGAAAAACTGTATGTATATGTCAATAAGTTTAAGAGCCTTCATATTACTTTTACATAGTTCCTTATAGCATACATTAAACAACTCAATTTAAGATAAATCATACATCCAGATATAAATTATACATAAAGTTTCTAGATCAACAAAGAATATCTCCTTCTAAAGTTAAGCAGAAATTTATTGGAAAGAACAAACAAAAAGGAATAACTATAAAGTAAAAAAAAATAGCTTTGACTTCTTAAGGAATAAACATTTCTTCTTATCTTAGGGAAAATTAGTAGAAAAACCACAGGATGTAGGTGGAAAAAAGTACTAAGCAAGCATATTTCTCACATATCAGTAATATAAAAAATATTTTAAAACATCTAAAAGTCAATAATGTAAATATAATAAATATAAACAACTAAAATTAGTTAAAAAAACAGGAAAAACTTTTCAAATAGGAATGTTTCTATAAGCATGTGAAAATAGAATGACATTACCAGTATGGAAGAAATACAAATTAAGATAAATTTGGTAAAATATTCTATCCTTATAAAAATGACTCACATCAAATAAACTTAAAAATTCTGGAAGAGATATGGAGTCATGAGATTGCATACAGTTGCAGATTGAAAGAAAAAACTCACAGCTAACTTTTGGAATTGCTGGAGAGTTCCTTAAGAAGATCAGCATTCCAAAAATAGTTATTTGCCTAACATAAATAAAAGCATTTAAACTCAGAATGAGCTACATAAAAATGTTTATAGTAGTCTTATATCTAATAATTACATGAATATGTCAAATGTTCATCAAGAGGAAAATGGATAAAGATCCAGTTAGATTCAAATAATTGTATACTTAAAAAGGAGGAATTAATTACAGATAGACTGAGGGACATGAATGGATTTGAAAACAGTGTATGAGGAGGAGAAGCCACACACTCTCGCAAATATAAAACCCATTGCTTTATTTCATATATTTGACTTACAAGAACTACTAGGCAAAATTAATCTAAAAATAAAGTTTTTATTTATAAACAAAAATCTGCTAAAGTTAAAATAAAGTACAATATTTTTTAGGTATTTCAGCCTAATTGAGAAGACAAATGTTCCTTAGGTTTCTACTGAAGTTAACTTTGTGGATAATTGTCAAATATTTTGGGATCATGTAAAAGAACTTTTGCACAGGGTTCTGAAATCTAGTCCTAGTGAACTTTATTTTGCTACATATTTTAAGATTGCACAGTGACAATAATTTAAATATTTTCTCTATCTCTTCTCTCTTTACAGTAATGCCTCAAGCAGGGTCATTATGTCACACTCCAGGAGGGATGATAGTTTATGACAGATGTGGCTCAACATTTTCATTGATTTAAGATTGACATTGCTAAATTGAAGGGGCAAAATTTTTTCATAAAAATTAACTACTTAAAAATTAAGTTTACAAGATTTCTCCTCTTTCTCTCAAGGTGACCACTCCTTATGTTCCTCTGAGGCTCCAAGGAAAGCTATATATAAGCCTCAACTAACATAGAGCTCAGCATTCTTTGACATCTGTGCCAGCTGTCCCTTCATTGGAACAAAATTTAGTTTCTGAACAGATTCAAATTTTATCTTTAAATATAAAGGTGATTCAGTACTTGACTCTCACTTTTAAACTAAAAGAAGCTTATTTAATTTCTACCTATTGAGATTTAATACCTGATAATAATTGCTAGACACTGATTACTAGCACCATTGTTAGCGCAATAAAGGTAAAAATCTTGCAAAACACCTCATGAGCGTAGTGCCTGTAATTCACGCAATTTCCTAAACTTAAAAGTTTTATCTTTAAACATATGACATTTTCTCACATTTTGGAGTGGTTGAGTTTTTAGCATGCCTGCCAATATTTGGCATTTTCTGAGATTTCCTTGCAGGTGCTGTACTGCAGATTAAACCTTTAGCTTAGTACAACAGAAAAGAATGTATTCTTGAGTTTCTTTTCATAATACAATGGGTAAATTTCTGAAATTGTTGGCTAGTAATATTTATTTATTTTTTCAATTCTAATATTTTAATAATAATGCCTAATTAGAATTTTGTATGCTATCAGCATATTACCTAATTAAGCTGGTTTCTGCTTTAAAGGCATCTATGGGGATTTGGAAGATAATATTGTTATTATTTTCAGAAGTTATTACAAATGAAAGGTATAGAAAAACACACAAAGTGCATGATTACTAACTATAGCTCCTAACATACACTCGGGTGCATTTTCGTGCTTTACAGATATCTGAAAACATAGGGTTTTTCAATGTATGAGGCAAAGGGCATAATATGGTTGTTGGAAGGGTTGAGAATGTCAACCTCAGTCCTTCCTGCTCTAAATGATGTGCTTCAGATAAACCTAATAGTAGCTTCATTAATAAGAAAACAGATACTTGGCAATAAGAAAAACAATTCAATCCATATTGTATTGCTTTATGTAATAGAAATGATAAATTTTTATTTCATGGAATTGAATATACAGACATAAGTTTAAGAAAATCTTAAATTTGAAGAAAATAATATTGAAGAATGAATCATTGAACTATGCATGATTCTCAAGGCTATAGAATACTAAGATTTAAAATACAGGCCAAAAAAAATAATTACCTAATTGTGATTTCATTCTTCTAAATCTTTTTTTTTTTTTTTTTTAAAGAGAGAGGGACAGTGAGAGAGACAGAGAAAGAGAGAAACAACTTTATTTAGTTTTTCACATGGCCTTAGTTGCTCCAACACTCAGTTGTGTATGTGGTGCTGGGGTTTGAACCTGGGTCCTCGTGCTTGCCAGGCAGGCACTGAAACCGCTGAGCCACCGCTCCAGCCCCCATTCTTCTAAATCTTATACTGTATCGCACGACTTTCATCCACCTGTTGATTCTGGCCTCAGAACCATCAGTATCTGCACTACGCAGTTGTATATGTGTGTGCTTCCTGAATTTTTGTAAATATTTTTAGCCAGATAATATGTGCCAAGTCCATTTTCTCTCCATTCCATTATAAAATTCTCTTTTGTCCATGTTAGTCTTCACTGTGTCTCTGCATATGGTTCAGACACAGTTTTCAAAGTGGTCCTGGTTAGAATCTAAGAGATACTGGGTTCCATTCAAAAGTCTGTAGTGTGTCTCCTGTTATACCCAGATACCTGAGCTTGGCATTGTCTCATGGACACCATAAGAGTACAGATAATGTCCTATTCTAGAGAAAGACTGTTAAACAAAAATATTATTTTCTACAAATTTAAGACAGAAAAGAAAGAACAAGAGCAAGAGTGAAAGAATTCCTCTCTTTCATTTTCTCTGTATCTTTCTTTCTCTCTCTCTCTCTCTTTCTCTCTCTCTCTCGTACTGCTAATTGAGAACTAAACAGGAGATCAGGACTTGGATTCAATACTCCCTTTTATTTTCCCAAGCAAAATCTTGTATTTTATTTTTTCAATTTCTTGAAAATTCCCTTTGCAAATTATTTTCTCAGGGTTTATTCCACTTTTGATTTTGTGAAATCTTCCTATTTGAAAGTTCATGAAACAAATTGTTTTATTATTTGTGTCTTCACTGTTTATCACTCCACACACTTTTTCTAGTTCTTTGAAGATCGTCATCAATATTTTGATAGTGATTATGTTGACATCACTCTGAGCAGTATAAACTGATTCTTTAAATCCATGAAAACAGGATATCTTTCCAATTTTCCTCAGAAAAGCCTGAATAGTTAAGCAATCTTGAGGGGAAAAAAAAGAAAGAAAAATAAAGCAGGAGGTATTATACTATTTGGCTTCAGAAATACTGCAAAGCTATACTAAGGGAAATAGTATGATATTGGCCTAAAAATACCACACAGCCATTGGAGCAGAATAACCAAGAACAAAACCCATAGCTCTACAATCCACTAATCTTTGACAAAAATCACAATAATTAGTAAAAGGATAATCTCATCAGTAAATGCCTCAGGACCATGGAATGTACTGTTTTTTTTTTTTATAAGATCCCAAAAGCACCATCAACAAATACAAAAATAGACAAATAGGATTATATCAAACTAAAAATCTTGTGCAAGGTAAAGAAAGCAATCAAAAGAGGAAAAAGACAACCTATAGAACAGGGGGAAATATTTGGGAACTAAGGAGCTTACAGTGGACTCATATCCAAAATATATACAGAGCTCCGAAAATTCAATAGGAGAAATTAAAACAAAACAACAAACAACATCAATGAAACAGAGATGATAGCTCTAAACTGAACTTTTCTCAGAAGAAGACGTACGAATGGCCAATGGTAAATGAAAAAAAAAGGGTTTAACCTCATTAGTCATCAGGGGAATAGAAAACAAATCATAGTGAAATATTACCTCACTTCACGTGCAATGAAAAATATCAGAAAAAGAAGAGATAACAGGTGCTGATGAGGATATAGACAGAAAGGAATCCTTGTTCACTATTGGTGGAAATATAAATTAGTACAGCATTATGCAAAACATTATGGTAATTCTTCAAAGAATTAAAAATAAAAATAACCACATGACTCAGAAATTGCACTGATAGATATATATCCAAAGCATATGAAATCAGTCTGTCCCAGAGACATCTACACTTCCATTTCACAATAAACAAAAAATAGAATCAACAGAAGAACCCATCAAGTGATAAATAAATAAAGAAAATGTACACATATATAATTTAATATTACTCAGCCATGAAAAAGATGAACTTATATTGTGGAAGGTAAATAAACCAGTCACAGAAAGAAGACTGTTGCATGATCTCATTCCCACGTAGGATATGAAAATGTTGATACCATTCATAGAAATAGAGAGTAGAATGGCAGTTACCAGGACCTGGAGAGAATGAGGAGAAGGAGGGAGTGATGGATGAAGATTAATCAAAGTGTACTAGCAAAGAAATAAATACTTTTTGTATGTCAATTAAAAAACATAAAATAAAATTTAAAATAAAACTATACCATATATTTTTCAAATGATGAAATTGATCTTCACGTGGAAGTCAAATGAGAAAGGAGACTATAATTTTTGTTTATATAAAGTTATTCTATTAGTATTCTATGATTAGATCTCATCAGTTCTAAATATTATCTGTCATGAATATCCACTTTCCTCCTCCTATCCCCTGGTCCCTTGCTTCTCTTTCTGGGATACATATTTATTCTGATATATCCCAGTATAGTGACATAATTTTTATATTAATGAAGAACATTTTTATATCTGTGAAAATAATATATACAATGACATATTTATAAAGCTAGGAATGTATCTTGTTTTACCTTAGTTCCAGCATTTTCCTTTCATATCCCTTCATCCTACTCCCTATTCTTTTTAGATAATTTGATAAAAGAATAAACATTAACATTTTTATGAATGATGCAGTATAACTAATTCAGCCTCCAGTTTATCCCCTATTCCCCTCATTTCTCCTCCCTTGATTAGACTTTTTATTATTTACTAAATAGCTTATTTTTAGTGATTCATTGATATATATACACATATTTATATACATATATGAGATTTCATATTACATTATATGTATATATATTTACATATGTATATATATATATATATGATTCTCTATGTTATGTTCATATTTGGACATGAGCAAATTGAGTCTGATTCCTTCCATTAACTTTTCCTATTTCCTTCCTCTTTCCTCCATTTCCTTCCCATTTGACTCTTCCTCCGTTTTGTTTGTTTGTTTGTTTTGTTTTTTGTTTTTCTTAGTTCTGGTTAGTTTCTACATATCAGAGAAAACATTTGACCTTTGGTGTTTTTGAGATTGGCTTACTTCACTTAGTATGATAGCCTCCCATTTCATCCTTTCGCCAGCAAATGACATAGTGTCTTTCTTATGGCTAATACTCCATTGTGTGTATATACCACAGTTACTTATCCGTTAATCAGTTGAAGGCAACCTTGATTGGTTCCAAAGTTTGGCTATAATGAATTGTGCTGCTATGAGCATTGATGTGGCTGCATCACTATAGAATGCTGGCGTTAGGTGCTTTGGATATTTACCAAGGAGTAGGATAGCTGAGTCAAATCGTGGAACCATTCCTGGTATTTTGAGGAATCTCCTCCATACTGCACCAGTTTTCACTCCCACCAAGAGTGTAAAACACACCCTTTTCCCAGCATCCCTGACAACATCTATTGTTGCCATTCTAACTGGAATGGAATGAAATCTCAGGGTAGTTTTTGTGGTTTCTTTCTTTTCTTTTTAATAGAAGGAGTGAGAGAGAGTCAGAGAGATGGATAGAATCAATTTTATTGAGTTTTTCAAAAGGCTTTCGTTGCTCCGACACTTAGTTGTGTATGTAGTGCTGGGGTATGAACCTGTGTACTTGCGCATGTTGGGCAAACGCTGTAACCACCAAGCTATCGCTCCAGCCCTCAGTGCAGTCTTAATGTGCATTTTTCTAGTTGCTAGAAATGTTAAACATTTTTTTCATATATTTGTTGGCCATTTGCATTTTTCGATTTGAAAAGTATGTGTTTACTTCTTTTGCCTGTTTAATGATTGGGTTGCTCTCTTGTTGTTGCTTTCTTTTTTTTTTAAGTATTAATTTTAAGTTCTTAGTATATCCTGGATATTGATATGCTCCCTGTCTGAGATGAAGGAAATAAAATTATTTTTCACATTCTGTGAGTTCTTTCTTCACACTCTAAATTGTTTCCTTTGCTGAGAAGAAGGATTTCAATTTGATGCCATCTAATTTATTGATTTTTCCTTTTACATCTTCTGTTTTGGGAGTCATATATAGGAAGTCAGTTCCTGAGGCAATATGTTAGAGTGTTCGACCTACATTTTCTTCAAGTAGGAGCAAATTTCTGGTCCAATTCTTAGGTCTTTGATCCACTTTGAGTTGAATTTTGTGCAGGGTGAGAGATAAACATTGAGTCTCATTCTACTACATACGGATTTCCAGTTTTCCAAACACTATTTGTTAAAAAGGCTGTCTTTTCTCCAACTTACATTTTTGGCTTGTTTGTCTAGCCAGAGGTAACTATTTATGAGAGTTTGTCTCAGTGTACTCCATTCTGTTCCATTGGTCTTCATATGGACCTTGGTGCCAGGACCATGCTGTTTTTGTTACTGTAGTTCTGTAGTATAAGTTGAAGTCTGGTATTGTGATGCTTTCTCTGTCATTTTTCTCATGAAGGATTGTTTTGGCAATTCTGGGTCTCTTATTTTTCCAGAGTACTTCATGTCTGCTTTTTTCTAATTCTGTGAAGAATATCATTGGAATTTTGATGGATATTGTGTTGAGTCTGTATAGCACTGCAAGTAAAGTTTGTGTTTTGATAATATAAACTCTCCCTATACAAGAACATTGGAGGTCTTCCATCTTCTTGGGTCTTCTTCAATTTCTTTCTTTAGTGTTCTATAGCTTTCATTGAGCAGGGACTCTACTTCTTTTATTAATTTGATTCCCAAGTATTTTTTGAAGCAATTATGATTGGGGTAGTTTTCCTAATTTATCAGTAAGTTCCTCATTGGAATAAAGGAATGCAATTGATTTTTTTTCAGTTTTTATTTTTTTATTATTAGAAGAATATAGAAATACAGTTGAGGAAGAAACATTATCAAAACATTATCAATCAGTGGATATAAACTTTGTTATTGAGGGGAAAAACCAGCTCATGGATAACCACCTTGGATTTTACCTTTTGCAGTTT